>MU731479.1:14620-26389 GCA_026770625.1 Nicotiana glauca
CGAAGGGGTAGAGACGAGATGGTCAACTTTGACAAACTCTAATGGTCCAATGATCATTTATCTTCATTACACATATTAACCCGTGGATTTATTCTTTATGGACATGGTTCTAATCAATAGAGGAAACAAATAAACACGTAGTTCTTTCGTAGGAAAATTTCCCAAATTTCTCTTTAAAACATAATCCAATTATGTTTAGGCCATAAAAGGGCAATAATGACTTAATCAACTTCAGGCAGCAACACAGGCATGCACAAATCATACCGAGGCGACAGCCCGATCCAACAGAAATATTTATGCACTTGTCGAGGGTCGACGGCACGCCTATAGATGCATCTATTAATCTGCCGAGGCGTTCGGCCCGTTCCAAAATAAACACACACAGACAGGTAAACAGTCAGGAAGTCATCGTGGAGCAAATATCCATGAAGAGTCCATTCTCTTTTATTAATTTGCGAAAATGAAGCTTAAGTCTTTTAGAAAAAAAAATCCGATTATCAATTTAATGTGACTTAAGAAATCTAAGCCATCAAGGATTTCACAATTAATCCACATATAACATGTTTTTGGGTCCTAAACTACCCGAACAATAGCATATAGTAGCTACGCACGGACTCTCGTCACCTCATCTGCACGTAGCCCCCACAACTAGGAGCACATAATCAATTTAACTCACCTATGGGGTAATTTCCCCCTCATAAAATTAGAAAGGAGACTCACCTCGCTACGAAGACTCGAAATCGGCATTCTACATCCTCCAGAAGGCTTGAACCAATGCACAATGCACCCAAACTAGCCAATTAACGATAAACTAAAGAGAATATACTCAAATATTTGTTAACAATTCATATTATACGAATTCCCAACTTCGTTTAGTGAAATGACCAAAATGGGCCCACGTGCCCGGAATCCAAATTTTCTCGAAGGTAAAAGTTACCCATGACCTTAGGAATTCAAATATATGATTTTTCCTAATTCCGTACTCAAAATCGTGGCTAAAATATAAGTTTTATAATTTCCTAGGTTTTCAACCAAAACCTCAATATTTACTCTAATTTCCATGATTAATCCCATGCATAAACTTGTATTTAACATAAAACCAGTAGAAATTACTTACCCCACGCTTGATGATGAAAAAGACGCTCCAAAGTTGCTCCAAAAATCGCTCTCATGGAAGAAAAATGGATTGAAATGAACTCAACCCACGCTTTAAAATAACCCACTGCCTTCAGTCGTTTTCGCTTCTGCGAACTTTTGACCGCCTATGCGGTTCCGCTTTTGCGGTCATAAGGCCGCTTCTGCGGCTTCCTTGGCTAAGCCCCCATTCCGCTCCTGCGATCGCATAACCGCAGATGCGGTTCCGCTTTTGCGGAGCCTTGACCGCATCTGCGGTCCTTCCTCGGGGCCTTCAAATCCGCTTCTGCGATGCCCCTTCTGCAGTGCGGAAATTAGACCGCATTTGCGTTCCTCAAGTTTTGGAACAAAATTCGCATCTGCGGCTCCCAACTCGCTTCTGCGGTGCCGCTTCTGCGGTCAACCACCCGCAGAAGCGAAAATACCAGCAACCAGGTCCTTCAGCCCTCTTCAAAATTCCATTTTTAATCCGCTAACCACCCAGAATCCACCCGAGGCCCCCGGGACCCCAACAAAACATACCAACCAATCCCAAAACACATTCCGGACTTGCTCGAGGCTTCAAATCACATTAAACAACGCTAAAATCACGAATTATACCCCAAATTCAAGTTTATGAACTTTAAAATTTCTAACTTCTATTTCCAATGTTTAAACCTATCACATCACGTCCGATTGACTTTGAATTTTGCACACAAGTCATATTTGACATTACGGACCTACTCCAACTTCCGGAATTTTATACCGACCCCGATATCAAAAAGTTATTCCTCCGGTCAAACTCTCCAAAACCTTCAACTTTCTATCTTTAACCAAATGGCTTCAAAATGGTCTACGGACCTCCGAATTCACTTCCGATCATGCCCCCAATTCCAGAATCACTATATGGAGCTATTCACTGTCTCGGAATTCCAAACGGACGTTGATAACACCGATATGCACTTAAAACCAAACTTATGAAATTTCTTCTAAAATGCTAACTTCCACAATAGGCGCCAAAATGCTCCCGGGTTATCCAAAATCCAATCCGGGCATACGTCCAAGTCTGAAATCATCATACGAACCTGCTGGAACCTTCGGATCCCAATTCCGAGGTCGTTTACTCAAAAATCCAATCCTAATTCATTCTTTCAACTTTAAGCTTCTCAAATGGAAATTCTCATCTAAATTTAACTTCGATCTTCCCAAATTTAAATTCCGACCATGCGAACAAGTCATAATACCTGAAATGAAGCTGTTCATGGCCTCCGACTGCTGAACGGAGTGTTGGTACTCAAAACGACCGGTCGGGTCGTTACAATGCCGATCACACGATGACTTAGACAGAATTAAGTCACGATAGTTGGAACTCCCAAAGTATAAAGTGAAGTATTTTTTTATACGAAAGAAAAAGAAAAGAATTTCTTTTAGATTATTCATAAACTGCTATTATGCAATTATTTAGAATTATTCTTATAAGCTTTATCTTTTACATGCATTTAGAACCTTTGCTCATAATGTATATGTTATTAAAGTTTTGCCTCTTGTTGTTGAGACTCATTGAGTACAATGGATGGTAGTGACGTTCTCTTTTGGAACCTACGTTGGTCTGTGGTACAACGTAGGAACCGGATTTGCAGGCGAGCAGGCTACGACTTAGGACTTCCTTTCCTTCCAGTGCTATTGGTGACCTCCGTTTTTATTCGTGGAGTATTCTTTTGAGTCATCTTTATTTAGTTATTTCTTTGATTACTTAGAGAACTGGCCAGGAAATCTCATGTCCTGAGCAGTGCGTCAGTTTATCAGTAGAGTCTTCATAGACATAGTCGCTGGGTTGAGATTCAGACATTTTTCATAATAACTTAGCAGTAATTCAGTAGTTACTACGAATAAAGTTTTGGAGTTCATTTATTGAAATATCTGAATTAATCAAAAGTATTTGGTTAGAGTATTGCCTTGTTGCATATAATGTTTGGCGTTATAATAGATTTGATAAGTAGAGATAGTTCACTCGGTCATGTTTAGTGATTGAGTGCCGGTCTCAGCTTATTCAGAAAACGGGTCGTGACAATATTTCCCTGATGTCATTTAGTATCTCTATTTTCCTACAAGTAGTGATAGGTTGAATTTTACTTGATAATTTTCTGTTAGCTAAACTTTAAGGCATATGGCTCATGACTTATATGCGGCCATAGGAAGTTACAGTCAGGGGCTAGCTGTAATATATGGGAATGTATCCTCTTAAGATCTCAGTAAATTGAAATGTATAATTGATTGTATCTATTGATTCCTTTGGAAAACAAGACCTCATTCTAAGGTATAATTTTTGAAATTTTCTGATTTTGAAGCTCTTCATGGTCTGCAATCTGTATAAGTTGTGAGCCTGCTATATACATTAACTAAAACTCACTTATACTGAGAAGATACTGGACGTGTAATACTTAGGCTTAAATCATGTTTGCTGCAATTTTGTTCATGAAGTCCAAAAAAGAACTACCTAACTTCTATTAGAAGTCCAAAAAAGAACTCACATTTGATGCAAAAAAAGAACTGTATGTAGTGTTTTATTCTAGAATGTATGTGGTGTTTTATCCAAAAAAGAACTCACAGCAGTTGTTCTATTCTAGAATAGAATTGACCAGTTGATGCGCTGTTTTTCCACGGGCCAACTGTATGTAGTGTTTAATTATATTTTGATTTAAATGATTATGAATAAATGCAGGGTCAACTCTAGGAAGTTGTGGATCAGCAACAATCTAAGGAGATCGAGCATCCAATGACTAGGGATGAAATTTTATCCTCCGTTGTTGGTGAGAGAACAAGCTGTGTTCGTGGAAAAGAATACGAAACGAAGCCTCCTAAAAAGAGTAACATTTAGCAGGCAAACATAGAGGCCAGCATGTCTTCTGCTATTGATATTGTGCGTCAGGAGATGCAAGCCGAGATTGATAGGAAATTACAAGAAGAACATGAACAAATAGCTGTTGAGTTGCAAAGAAATATGGAAATTGAGTTGGAAAGAAAGTTGGCAGAGGAGCGTCAACACGCAAATACAGAAACAGATAAGAGGATCTCTCTAACAGAGGAGAAGAAGATGCATGAACAATTTGCTAGTTTCTTGACCAGAATACAACAACAACAACAACAACAACAACAACAATAACAGGTATTTGTTTCGCTCCTTCTTAACAATTCTTCTTCCTTCTCGACATTTCTTCTTCCTTCCTTCTTTAGTGACTTCATGTTTAGGGGTTTAGTAATGTGTTGGTTCTATTTCAACAGAAAGGTTGGTTTTAGTACGCAATGTATTAGTATCTCTAATTTTAGTACGTAAGATTGGTTTTCCTGGTGGTTAATCTGCTATGCTTATGTTGGCATAGCAATGAGCAACATCTCTGGAGGAATTGTTCCTTCTCAACTATGTTCCTGCTATGCTTATGTTGGCAATGAGCAAGACTTTTGGTTAATTGTTTTACTTCTATTCAGCTGATTTTTTGTTGATTGTTTAAGTAAATGTAATTAGTTTAGTTGCTAGCTATTTTAATTTTACTTCCTTGTCGAGGAGTTTTGGTTATATGGCAATTAGTCTTTATTTGAAAACTGCCCTCAAACCACCTCCAAAACCCAGCTCTAAATAGCTTCAAAAACTACCCTCAAACCACCCCCCAAAACATTCCTGAACAGCCCAAAATGACGCAGCTTAACCCCCTCTAAACCCCTTCATGAATCAGCCCTTAAAACCATCCTGAACTAGCCCCAAAATCACGGCAAATCAGCTGAAAATAACCTCAAAAATACCTCCAAACCATCTCTAAAAACCAGTCCATAAACCATCCAAATAAAATATCATAGTTGCTGCAAAATCAGCTATTTAGAAGCCACGAAGTCAGTCCAAAAAGTAGCAAAATTCAGCCCCTAAAATAGCCTCGAAACCGCCGACAAGCACCAATTTTCAGCCTCCTAAGTCTGCCCAAAAATAGCTTCTAAACCCAGAAAATCCTCACCAAAAATCCATGGATCGACTGAGGTTTTCTATTTGAGTCCGGTGTTCGAGCTTTGAAAGTTCTGTTTGAGGTTTTCGGCGAAGTTCAGGCCAAATTTCCAATAGTAGTTATCATCTAACATAGATTGAAAATTCTTAGAATTTTAATAGCAGTTGGACATAACAAATCTCATTATGATCCTTATATATATTTCTTTTGTCTAGCAAGGACAAGGCACTTAAACAGTGGTTCAAGCATGATGTCGAGCAAGGAGCAGTTACATGGCACTTAATATTTTGTCTTTCTGAGGATATGTATATATGTACAATTATAATGCACAATGAAGTGTCGGGTAGTATATATGTAATTGACTTTTTAGTAATAATAACATATGTAATATTCGGCTTGAGAAATTCTTTTGGTGTTTGTTGGTTGCTTTAATACTGATAGTCAATTGATATGAATATCTCTATATGAAATTTGAGAGAATTAGGTTCCTACTGGTATGAAAATGTATATAATTTTGGTCGTTATTATTGCTGAGAAAATAACTTTTAGTGGCGACATAGTTTTGTCAAAAAATTAGTAACTGTTGCGATAGATAAGTTGCCACAAAAGGTCAATTTCTTTTGCAGCGACTTCAGTCGCTACAGAAAACATTGTGTCGTTCATGGTTAAACCTTTTGTGACCACTTCAGTCGCTACTAAATGAAATTTATGGTGGCGACATAATCTTGCCATTGAACATAAATATTTTTTGTGGCAATTTTAGTCGCTACTAAAGAATATTGATAGTCAATTGATATGAATATATCTATATGAAATTTGAGAGAATTAGGTTTCTACTGGTATAGAAATATATATAATTTTGGTCGTTATAATTGTTGAGGAAATAACTTTTAATGGCGACATAGTTTTGTCAAAAAATTAGTAATTGTTGCGATAGATAAGTTGCCACAGAAGGTCAATTTCTTTTGCAGCGACTTCAGTCGCTACAAAAAATATTGTGTCATTCATGGTTAAATAAATATTTTTTGTGGCAATTTTAATCACTACTAAAGAATATTTATAGTGGCGATATCATCTTGCCACTGAACATAAATATATTTTGTGGCGACAATATTCGCTGCTAAAGGTGAATATATAGTGGCGACCCATCTAATATTTGTTCTTATGGAACAATTTTTTGTAGCATTTTTTATAACCTTTTGTGGCAACTCTGTCGCCGCTAATCCCTTTTAGTAGCAACTTATAGGGCTTTTTGGCATCTTTTCTCGCCGCAATAAGGATTGTTTCTAGTAGTGAAAGCAGTCCTAACCTTAGCAGCTTCTGATCTTCATCGAATAGCATACTCATGGAAGGTCTCTATGGGTTTTTTCTTCAAGTTTTAGATATAGAACATATCTAGTGCATTCTCCGTGTTGAACCTGAATCTATCCATAAAATCAGACGCCATGCTTACCCAGCTTGACCACTTCTTCGGATCCTAGCTAGCTAATGTACCAAGACAAGACGTCTCCCTTCAAGCTCCTCATGAAAAGCTTCGTGCGGATTTTCTCATCTCTTCCCGCTCCGACCAGCTTGTCACAATATGTGTTTAAGTCGACCCTAGGATCCCCTGTGCCATCAAACATCTCGAACTTGGGAGGTTTGTACCCCTCGGGTAGTTCGACATCAGGCTGTATGCATAGATCTTCATAATTTATCCCCTTGATTCCCTTACTACATTCAACGCCTTGGATTCTGCTAGTCAACTTTTTAAGTTCTTCATCCAAATTTTTGATGAGCAAGTCCTTGTCATTGGACTCAGGTAAGTTTGAGATGGGCTGGGTGGAGTGTGGCACAGTCTCCACGTAGATAGGGATATTGTGTTGGGTGTGTTAGTGGTCATTTGTGGAGTTTTGGGGTTCTGGGATTATCAGTGGGGTGTTATTTGAGGTATGGCAAGTATTGCAGTGGTGGTGAGGAGCGGGATGGTTTTGTTGCTTTGGGATGTTTTGCGGAGGTACAAGATTCTGAGTAGATGGGAAAGTAACCTCTGGAGTGGTGAGGGAAAATGACAGACTTGCAAAATTCCTGTCACGACCCCAATCCCGGTCCGGTCGTGATGGCGCCTCTCGTGAAGACAAGTCCAGCCAACCATTCTTAAACAACCCCTTCAACAATAATTAACATAAATAAGCAGTCCAAGTAGGATATAATATTAATAATTAGCGGAAAGAAAAAATCCTAACGCATCCCAAATTGGGATGTCACAAGTCACGAGCATCTAAGAAGTAGGAACACAACTACAGGGCCAAATATATATAACATGAAATCTGGAATCCAAAAGATAAGTCCGGTGCCGCGAACACTGGCGGTCACCTTGCTCAGCTATAATAACAATTCCCTCAACCAGCTCAAAACCCGCTACCGGGTGGACAATATCTGCATCTGCACGCGAGGTGCAGGGAGTAAAGTGAGTACTCCAACTCAGTGAGTAATAAGAGCAAATAACAACTTAGCAGTAAGAAATCACGTAAAGCAACCAACATGCTATATAGAAGTCGGGTACAATTTCTAAGAAAGATAGTGAAATATGTGATATTTTTAGAAATGCCTTGGCTCAGTTCAAATCCCTTTTGAAAATGGTCTATTCAATAATTACAAAATGATTTCAAATATTTAGTGCTGATGGGCACAGAAAATCCGCCCATCGGGTATAAATATTCCAGTATAACAGGCAAGAAGGAAAATAAGTATGCAAGATGAGCACATGAAAGTTCGCCCCTCGGGCACAGTGTCACATCACTCAGATTAGTATCACCCCCTCGGGCTCAGTATCAGTCACACAGTACAACATTAGCCCATCGGGCTCACTTTCACTCATATGGGTACCCGCGCTCACTTTGGGTGTGCAGACTCCGGATGGGCCCCTTACGACCCAAGCGCTATATCAACATAAGGCCTGAAAGCCTTCTCAGATCACACTCGAGGCCTGAAAGCCTCCTCACCAATCACTCGAGGTCTGAAAGCCTCCTCACATCACTCGAGGCTTGAAAGCCTCCTCACATCACTCGAGGCCTGAAAGCCTTCTCACATCACTCGCCAGATCCTCAATCATGTCCCTCGGCCTCAATCAGTCCAAAATAGTCATAAGCCCCTCGGGCATCAATGAAAACGAAGTGCTCAGCTCAAACAATAGCTCGAATATCAGTTAAAACTCAAGGTTGAGTAAAAATATTGCTGAGTTCATGAAACAGTGTAATTCAAATGGACTGAGTTCAAATAATATTTCAAATAGTGAGGAAAACAATGAGGATAGCTCACAAGAAGTTCAAACAGTCGACAATAAGCCCCAAATATGGCAATAAGCCCAAGTAATAGTGAAAAACAACACGTCATATTCAAATACGCGGTAAAATCAACAACCAGGACGGACCAAGTCACAATCCCCAATGGTGCTCCACCCCACGCTCATATCCGGCGTGCAAGTAACCTCAATACAGCACTATGATGTGCAAATCCGGGGTTTCAAACCCTAAGGATATCATTTACAAGTATTACTCACCTNCCGATTTTCGCTTCTGCGGTCCCGCTTCCGCTTCTGTGGCCAGATTTCCGCTTTTGTGGTCTTAATTAAACCTCCAAAAATCCGCTTCTGCGGTTGGGAGACCGTTATTGTGGCTCCCGCTTCTGCGCAAAAGGACCATTTCTACGGTCTAATTCAAAAATCCTCAGGACCGCTTCTGCGATCACAACCCGCTCCTGCGATGTCTGCTTTTGCGGATTGGCTTCTGCTTCTGTGAAAGTTGCCAAGCCCCTCATGGGCCGCATTTGCGACCTCCCCACCGCATCTGCGGAACTACTTCTGCGGCTCCTTTTTCGCAGATGCGAAAATACCAGAATCCATAAAAACCAGACCTGCAACATGCTTCAAAATTCCCATTTAACCACCCGAAATCACACCGAGTCGCCCGGGACCTCAACCAAGAGCACAGAAATGATCTAATACCCAATCCAAACTTGCTCGAATCATCAAAACGTCATCATTAACATCAAAATCATCAAATTTGGCCAAATCAAAGCCTAAGTTCTTGAAGAACTTCCGAAATGCATTTTCGATCAAACATCCAACCAAACGATGTCCGAATGACCTGAAAATTTACAAACATATCCAAAATCACCTAACGAAACTACTGCAACTCTCGGAATTCCATTCCGACCCTCGGATCAAAATCTCACCTATCAACCGGAATCCGCCAAAATTCAAACTTCGCCAATTCAAGCCTAATTCTACACCGAACCTCCAAATTCAATTCCGATCGCACTCCTAAGTCACAAATCATCCCCCAAAGCTAACTGAATCACCAGAATTCACATCCGAGCCTTCTAACTATATAGTCAACTTCCGGTTGACTTTTCTAAAACAAGTTTCCTCCTAAGAGGCTAAGTGCCTCATTTCCCACTAAAACCAATTCAATTCTATCTGATCAACTCAAATACTGATATTGAAACATAGAACAACATAATATGGGGGAAACGCGGCGGTAACTCACGTGACGACGGACCGGTTCGTCACATCCTCAACAACTTAAACAAACACTCTTCCTCGAGCGTGCCTAGAGTTGTCCTAGAAGCCAACCAAGGACTGAACAACCTTACCAGGCATATACCCGAGGGTGATCCCACGTCACCCTATCTCTTATAGGTTCGACAACACAACATGGCTGAAATTACCCAATCCAGTCTAGCCCATAATTCACAAAACTACCTTTTCACTTCTGAAACCATCAATACGGTCAAACCTCGCACCTATACTTTGAATAGTCCCGAACGAGCTGTAATAACCCATACTTGCAACCTCAATGAAATCACACAATATACCACATAATCCAGCAACTGAAACGATAACTTCTATTCACAGCAGCTGTCCACAACAACCATGTACCGATAGAAACCTCTTATTAGCTAAAGCCCTATTCCAACACTTCATATCCTATCAATGATAATGAAACACACAGCAAACCGTAACCATTCCTCAGATCGAACACTCATGAGACCACTTCCTTTTTTACTAATACCACAGCGGATTTCCGAAATCATACACAAAATCAGAACCTCACGTCAATATTCAGAATAAACTTGAACCTTGATATTATCCTTCCAACAATCTGTAATCAAATCTGTTCGTGTTCATTAATGACTCCAACGATCACCCTGAATTTAACGCACCACTCTGGTGACACGACATCTCAGTACATGCCAAATCCACAACGCGTGATCCTGTCCTAACATTGTTACACATGAAGCAACTCAAGTCGCTATGCTCAAAATAGACAGCCACGCACAGATTGATGTCTGAAACCAAGCAATCCATCACACCCATGGTGAAGCAAGTAATATACACCATTCAATCCTGAAAGGACATATCTGATGCGTCATTCGCCGAGCAACACCCAATACGAACTTTCCTCAGAACCCAGGAAGCAAGACGTACCAAGTAACATATGGAAAACTATTCTCAACATCACACTGTTACGGCGTGTAACCCGATCCAGATAACATACTCATGGCGGCGTGCCACCCGATCCATACATATATCTCACAAAAGGAGATGCACATCGAGCCAAATTTGCTCATTACAACAAAATACTGAGTGCATAACAATATCTACATATAGCTTTATAAGCTATAAAACTCAAGCACAATCCGAAAATCATAACGCCTCACAGCACAGAAAAAGAAACTCATAGATCTCCCAGATCACTAACAAGCTCAATAACGATAGATTCAACCTATCCCTCAACAATACATATCGGGGCCAACCAAGCCATCTCAATCTGAATACGTAGCCACATCGTCCTTCCAACGAAATCAATACCAAGAAGCCTGAAATTGCCCCTTCCACTTTTGTTTTATAACTCTTGCTGGAGCCGTACGTTACGGTGCCCGACACCAAATCAATACCGAAATCCATAATCTCGCCCGGCGACATGCCCGGACACAAGGAACGCATCCGAAAAAGTCCCTCAATACCAAAACTGAATCAATGGTAGAAACCTCTATACTGACATCTGTCACAAAGTCCCAATTAAGGAAAGCAATCTTTCCCAGCCATCTGCTGCTCTTTGGAATACCAACCACTCTGCTATATCATAATCTGATGCACCTCGCCACGCATCCGATGGCATTTTCCGACATGCCCATAGCAAAATAGTCTAGAACAACCCACATTGCGACAACCAGTCTACAGCTCAGCATCATATACAAAATCTAACATACCAACAAAGAAGGACCCGGTCGGGCCTCCAATCCCAATAGCCGCTAACGGTACCAATACACACTATCCACAACCACTACATAGCCTAAACATGAGAACTCCCAGTCATTCTTCAAAGATATTCTAAAATTCCATGTGCCATCAAACACACTCAGATATCAACAATCGACCTATCAAGAAAATGCCGCAACACTACCGAAATGCCATCAACTTAATCACTTTGCCCTTTTTCTGAAACATATACCCTTGTCAAATCACTATGATTGGCAACACTGTTTCCTTAGTCATATGAGGATCATTCACCCTAATCCTCTGAAGATCGATTCTTAAATCACCTGCAGCTGCCCGTGCTGCTTAAGAATTTAATGACTTTCCATTTCGAACTGAACCGAACCTTACACACACAAATCC
>MU731479.1:27303-40797 GCA_026770625.1 Nicotiana glauca
ACTGTCTAAGACCCATAGGCCACCGATTACTCTCTCAATGCTTCCCAGAAATACCACGTTCCAGAATGCTTTACTTGAAGAACTCCCTGCGAATCGGAATTCGTTACCATTACTTCCCAGATACTGATACATGGAATCTCATAATTAACATAAAATACCACAAGTCCTGATCCTTTCCTAATGATAACACAGTCCCTAGCCACATACATAACCTTAAGACACCTGATTATTACATGCCAAATCTTGGACACAATGAAACCATTCTCGAGAGTCATTCACTCTTACACAACTGTAAATTATCTGACTTAACGAACAGAAACACTCGTGCCTTACTAGCACTCTGACACCATAGGATATGATCTCATTCCAATACAAACGAACATCTTCCTTCTCTATACACTGAGCATTCTTTATCAACAACAGATCAAGACATCCTAATATTTTCTCACATCTACGAAGCACCATATAACCTTTATCAAAAATTTTACTCGTGCCATCCTCGACTCATTTCTGCAACCAGGACTGATCCTCCAGCATGCCTAAAAAAGGAACCAACATACCACATAACCGTGCAATCACCTAATCAACCGCAACCTCCCCAACTTGGCTCAAAGCCACCTATCAGGACACATTTAATAACCCATAATGCTTTCACTCTAATTATGCCACAATATTATAGTGAGATTAAACTCAAACCATCTACTAGTTTATGAAAACACAGATCTTCGGATGCTGAAATCCTCTACAAACCTCACATTCAACCCTACATCAGCTGAGTCCACTCTTTTAAGCGACCCGAATTTATCAAGTTTCAACACGTACCCTTCAATTACATATAAGATCTTCTAATAATATACATAAGAATCGTGCCCCTTAAGAACACTCCGCAGGAGATAACCCACCTGTCTCGCCTCAGTTTAGTATTTCAGCACACCTTCCACCATCATACACATAACACAGCCATTTAGTCTTCCTAAGTCTGAACTCATATCGCCACACGTAATGTACTTCACTTCCCAACTAGAAAACATGAAAATATTCTTCACGCGCCCATATTCGGGCTACACATCACCACAATAGGAAACGAATCACTTAACAGTTCATCTATTATCCCGAAGACTCCTTCGTCACTACCAAGTCATATAATAACATCTTATCACATGAATACCAAACCGCCATTCCGGCTAATAACGACAATACCGGACATATAAGTTCAAAATACTTGTTGACACGATCAGCACCTCAGTGCTCCAGCCATAGGCAAGATCCGGCCTCAAGTCCTCCAGACTAGCCAAACATCGAACTCACGGGATCACATCTCGCCCCTCGATCGGGGAATCACAAGCCATCATGTCACTTATAATATCGAGCGCTCATGGGCGCATACAGACATGTGGAAGGAATTTCAAGAGTTATATCTCAAGCTGAATCAAGTACGCACGATAATAATTCCAAGAAAGTGAAGTTTTCCTAAAGGTTCTGTAGCCTCTAGAGGATAAATACAGACGTCTCCGTACCGATCCGCGAGACTCAACTAAACCTACTCATGACTCGTGAGACCTAGTAACCTAGGCTTTGATACCAACTTGTCACGACCCCAATCCCGGTCCGGTCGTGATGGCGCCTCTTGTGAAGACAAGGCCACCCAACAATTCTTAAACAGCCCCTTCAACAATAATTAACATAAATAAGCAGTCCAAGTAGGATATATTATTAATAATTAGCGGAAAGAAAAAACCCTAACGCATCCCAAATCGGGGTGTCACAAGTCACGAGCATCTAAGAAGTAGGAACACAACTATAGGGCTAAATATATATAAAATGAAATCTGGAATCCAAAAGATAAGTTCGGTGCCGCGAACAGTGGTGGTCACCTTGCTCAGCTACAATAGCAATACCCTCAACCAGCTCAAAACCCGCTACCGGGTGGACAATACCTGCATCTGCACGCGAGGTGCATGGAATAAAGTGAGTACTCCAACTCAGTGAGTAATAGAGCAAATAACAACTTAGCAGTAAGAAATCACGTAAAGCAACCAACATGCTATATAGAAGCCGGGTACAATTTCTAAGAAAGATAGTGAAATAAGTGATATTTTTAGAAATGCCTTGGCTCAGTTCAAATCCCTTTTGAAAATGGTCTATTCAATAATTACAAAATGATTTCAAACAGTTAGTGCTGATGGGCATAGAAAATCCGCCCCTCGGGCATAAATACTCCAGTATAACAGGCAAGAAGGCAAATAAGTATGCAAGATGAGCACATGAAAGTTCGCCCCTCGAGCACAGTGTCACATCACTCAGATCAGTATCAGCCCCACGGGCTTAGTATCAGTCACACAGTAAAACATCAGCCCATCGGGCTCACTCTCACTCATATGGGTACCTGCGATCACTGTGGGTGTGCAGACTCCGGATGGGCCCCTTACTGCCCAAGCTCTATATCAACATAAGGCCTGAAAGCCTTCTCAGATCACACTCGAGGCCTGAAAGCCTCCTCACATAACACTTGAGGCCTGAAAGCCTCCTCACCAATCACTCGAGGCCTGAAAGCCTCCTCACATCACTCGAGGCCTGAAAGCCTCCTCATATCACTCGAGGCCTGAAAGCCTCCTCACATCACTCGCCAGATCCTCAATCATGGCCCTCGGCCTCAATCAGTCCAAAATAGTCATAATCCCCTCGGGCATCAATGAAAACGAAGTGCTCAACTCAAACAATAGCTCGAATATCAGTTAAAACTCAAGGTTGAGTAAAAATATAGCTGAGTTCATGAAACAGTGCAATTCAAATGGACTGAGTTCAAATAATATTTCAAATAGTGAGGAAAACAATGAGGATAGCTCACAAGAAGTTCAAACAGTCGGCAATAAGCCCCAAATATGGCAATAAGCCCAAGTAATAGTGAAAAAAAACACGTCATAGTCAAATACGAGGTAAAATCAACAACCGGGACGGACCAAGTCACAATACCCAACGGTGCTCTACCCCACGCTCATATCCGGCGTGCAAGTAACCTCAATACAGCACTATGATGTGGAAATCCGAGGTTTCAAACCCTCAGGATATCATTTAAAAGTATTACTCACCTCGAACCGGTGAAATTCCTCGCTCGCGACGCCTTTGCCCCTCAAATTGGCCTCCACGCGCATGGAATCTAACCAAAAACAGAGAGAATACATCACAATATACCAATGGGACAACACTCAATCGAAATATAGCAAAAATCTCGAAATTAGAAAAACCCGAGCCTCGGGCTCGCTTCTCAAAAAAATTATAAAACTTACATTACCGGATTCCTCGTCCCACACGATTCCATACATACCAAGAACTCCCAAATCCGAGCTCAAATGACCTATCGAATTCCAATTTGAAATATTAAAACTCATGCCCTAGCTTGACCCCCTTTTCAATGAATTTCCACCAATTTCCATGTAAATTCTACCATAAACTTGAATAATTAGGCCAAGGAACTTACCTCCATTCGATTCTCAGTCAAAACCCTCAAAATTTCTCGCCCAAAGCTCTCCAAGATGCTCAACAATGGAGGAAAATAACCCCCAAGTTGCGGATGAAATGCCATTTTAAAACCCTTCTGCCCAGGCCGATTTTCGCTTCTGCGGTCCCGCTTCCGCTTCTATGGCCAGATTTCCGCTTTTGCGGTCTTAATTAAACCTCCAAAAATCCGCTTCTGCGGTTGGGAGACCGCACCTGTGGCTCCCGCTTCTGCGCAAAAGGACCATTTCTGCGGTCTAATTCAAAAATCCTCAAGACGGCTTCTGCGATCACAACCCGCTCCTGCGGTGTCCGCTTTTGCGGATTGCCTTCCGCTTCTGTGAAAGTTGACAAGCCCCTCATGGGCCGCATTTGCGACCTCCCCGCCGCATCTGCGGCTCCTTTTCCGCAGATGCGGAAATACCAGAAGCCGTAAAAACCAGACCTGCAACATGCTACAAAATTCCCATTTAACCACCCGAAATCACATCGAGTCGCCCGGGACCTCAACCAAAAGCACAGACATGATCTAATACCCAATCCAAACTTGCTCGAATCATCAAAACACCATCATTAACATCAAAATCATCAAATTTCACCAAATCAAAGCCTAAGTTCTTCAAGAACTTCCGAAATGCATTTTCGATCAAACATCCAACCAAACGATGTCCGAATGACGTGAAAATTTGCAGACATATCCAAAATCACCTAACGAAGCTACTGAAACTCTCGAAATTCCATTCCGACCCTCGGATCAAAATCTCACCTATCAACCGGAATCCGCCAAAATTCAAACTTCGCCAATTCAAGCCTAATTCTACACTGAACCTCCCAATTCAATTCCGATCGCACTCCTAAGTCACAAATCATCCCCCAAAGCTAACCGAATCACCAGAATTCACATCCGAGCCTTCTAACTACATAGTCAACTTCCGGTTGACTTTTCCAAAACAAGCTTCCTTCTAAGAGGCTAAGTGCCTCATTTCCCACTAAAACCAATTCAATTTTATCCGATCAACTCAAATACTGATATTGAAATATAGAACAACATAATATGGGGGAAATGGGGCGGTAACTCACGTAACGGCGGGCCGGTTCATCATATCCTCAACAACTTAAACAAACACTCGTCCTCGAGCGTGCCCAGAGTTGTCCTAGAAACCAACCAAGGACTGAACAACCTTACCAGGCATATACCCGAGGGTGATCCCACGTCACCCTATCTCTTATAGGTTCGACAACACAACATGGCTGAAATTACCCAATCCAGTCTAGCCCATAATTCACAAAACTACCTTTTCACTTCTGAAACCATCAATACGATCAAACCTCGCACCTATACTTTGAATAGTCCCGAACGAGACGTAATAACCCATACTTGCAACCTCAATGAAATCACACGATATACCACATAATCCAGCACCTGAAACGATAACTTCTATTCACAGCAGCTGTCCACAACAACCATGTACCGATAGAAACCTCTTATTAGCTAAAGCCCTATTCCAACACTTCATATCCTATCAATGATAATGAAACACACAGCAAACCGTAACCATTCCTCAGATCAACCACTCATGAGACCACTTCCTTTTTGACTAATACCACGGCGGATTTTTGAAATCATAGTCAAAATCTGAACCTCGCGTCAATATTCAGAATAAACTCGAACCTTGATATTATCCTTCCAACAATCTGTAATCAAATCTGTTCGTGTTCATTAATGACTCCAACGATCACCCCAAATTCAATGCACCACTCTGGTGACACGACACCTCAGTACATGCCAAAGCCAAAACGCGCGATCTTGTCCTAACATTGTTACACATGAAGCAACTCAAGTCGCTATGCTCAAAATAGACAGCCACGCACAGATTGATGTCTGAAACCAAGCAATCCATCACACCCACGGTGAAGCAAGTAATATACACCATTCAATCCTGAAAGGACATAACCGATATGTCATTCGCCGAGCAACACCCAATACGAACTTTCCTCAGAAACCAGGAAGCAAGACATACCAAGTAACATATGGAAAACTATTCTCAACATCACACTGTTGCGGCGTGTAACCCGATCCAGATAACATACTCATGGAGGCGTGCCACCCGATCCATACATATATCTCACAAAAAGGAGATGCACATCGAGCCAAATTTGCTCATTACAACAAAATACTGAGTGCATAACAATATCTACATATAGCGTTATAAGCTACAAAACTCAAGCACAATCCGAAAATCATAACCCTCACAGCACCAAAAAAGCAACTCATAGATCTCCCCAGATCACTAACAAGCTCAATAACGATAGATTCAACCTATCCCTCAACAATACATATCGGGGCCAACCAAGCCATCTCAATCTGAATACGTAGCCACATCGGCCTGCCAATGAACTCAATACCAAGAAGCCTAAAACTGCTCCTTCCACTTTTTTTTATAACTCTTGCTGGAGCCGTACGATACGATGCCCGACACCAAATCAATATCAAAATCCACAATCTCGCCCGGCGACATGCCCGACCACAAGGAACGCATCCAAAAAAGTCCCTCAATATCGGAACTGAATCAATGGTACAAACCTCTATACTGACATCTATCACAAAGGCCCAATTAAGGAAAGCAATCCTTCTCAGCCATCCACTGATCTTTGGAATACCAACCACTCAGCTATATCATAATCCGATGCACCTCGCCACGCAACCGATGGCATTTTCGGACATGCCCATAGCATAATAGTCTAGAACAACACACATTGCGACAACCAGTCTACAGCTCAGCATCATATACAAAATCTAACATACCAACAAAGAAGGACCCGCTCGAGCCTCCAATCCCTATAGCCGCTAACGGTACCAATACACACTATCCACAACCACTACATAGCCTGAACATGAGAACTCCCAGTCATTCTTCGAAGATATTCTAAAATTCCATGTGCCATCAAACACACTCAGATATCAACAGTCGACCTATCAAGAAAATGCCGCAACACTACCGAAATGCCATCAAATTAATCACTTTGCCCTTTTTCTGAAATATATACCCTTGTCAAATCACTATGATTAGCAACACCGTTTCCTTAGTCATATGAGGATCATTCACTCTAATCCTCTGAAGATCGATTCTTAAATCACCTGCAGTTGCCCGTGCTGCTTAAGAATTTAATGACTTTCCATTTCGAACTTAACCGAACCTTACACACACAAATCCAAATCCTCCATAACATATCGCATATACCATGCCACACTAGGATAACATGAGGACTTTTATCTCCCTTCCACGCTGCAGACATCGACGCACTCAATTAGTCAAGAACTTTCATTGATCCCATTTAGAAGAAAAATCGTTACACACTCCATGCTTCGCATACCCATAGGAAATATACTCACATTCAAACCACGGTAAAACCCAACAAGAACATCTCTGGCAACTCCATTTGTACAAGCTAAACTGCCAGGACTGAATCCTTCTATCTAAACCGAGCTGAGCAACCCGTCAAAACTCAAGAGCATTGCTACAAATTTCCTGTAAAAGCCCATTACTTCGATCACATACAAGGAATAAAGCATATCTTTACCATACCGATTCGGTGTATTATTAAGCTATTCCTTCTATCAAATTTCTCTTTTTATTCATCATCCACTTGATATTTCTCCCTTGCTGTAGCATCACAATGCCTCAATCCGGGCTCACCACAGGAGATTCAAATGTAAGACCACACTGTCTAAGACCCATAGGCCACCGAGCTAGTAGAGGTACAATTTGATTTACTTAGTCGGGTTAACTCTAGAGAGTGGATGACAGTTTGAGATACTGAGCACGTGTTATAACCCAAAGAGCTTAAGTTAAACCCGAAGGACAACGATAGTGGAAAAAAAATCAGCTAGGCAGTAAGAGAGCCAACTACAGAAGAATGGCCTTTAAGAATTTTCGAAAAGTGGTCTTCCCAAGATTGATAGTGAGAGCAGAGTTAAATTACTATGATTGTGCATGATAGTTGTGAATATATTAACTTTCCATTATGTGAATAATTTAGTTTTTCCTAGCTCAGAAGTAAGTTCGAAGATAAGTCGTTATTGACGTAGAGTGCAAAGAATTTTGCAGAAAATAAGGAAAGTTATTTGGATCCCAACAAAAAGAGAAGGATCTGCAAGTATAAGACCTTTGGTCTAAGGGGTGATATGAAAACCATCAGTAAGTGCAGTTATAGATTTGAAACCTGAATAGTTAGCATGGGATATGAAAAAGGAAATTAGTTCGGTAATGAGGGAAAATTGTATAATTATCACTGGGATTATGTCTAGCATGTGTAAGAAACACAAAGTGAATAGAATGATCATTGAGCTTAGTTATTGATGAAAAATGATCACAGAAATGCTTTAAAATCATGCCTATTTATGTGTTATGAGGGTAGTGCCATTGCATGGGACTCTAAAATTTAGAGTACCTGTCAAAAACATAGGTCACAATAATGCTATAAATGTTTTCAGGAAGTTCTTAAGAAGATAAAGTGTGAGAAGTATAACACATGATTGAGGTAGATAAGACAACTATGGTGAAAGAAGTTCACCACTTAGCCAAGATAGCAGTTCGACTTCGGACTATGAAGATAATGGAGTTGTTGTCTAGAATAGGACTTGTTCCCCCTTAGTAGCCGAAGAGAAGGAGAAACAATTTGATGATCCCTATGTGTTGCAGTTGAAAGAGGATATTCACAAGTATAAGATGATGGCTTTTGAATAGGGGGAGATGATGGTACTTTGAGGTACCAAGACAGATTGTGTGTTCCAGACATAGTTGGACATAACAAGGGAAGATCATGTTAGAAGCCCATAATTCCAAGTATTCTTTCCATCCAGGTTCCCCAAATATGCATCATGACCAGGGAGATTTATTAGTTGAACGATATGAAAAAGAACGTCACAGACTTTGTGGCCAATTGTCCGAATTGCTAGCAAGTGAAAGTTGAGCAGCAGAAAGTTTAGTATTTTATCACAGAGTACACATATTTTGAGTGAAGATGGTAAATATAAAATTTATAACATGATCATCTTGCTCATTTTAAAAGCATAATTTAATTGGATGATTGTGAATCGACTTACCAAGTCAGCACATTTCTTGCCAGTAAAGACTACAGATTCATTAGAAGATTATAATTTAGGAAATTGTCTGGTGTATGGGACTCTGTTGTTCGTCATTTCGGATTGTGGTTTTCAGATTAAAATGAACTTTTAGAAGTTCTTTCAGAAATGATTAGGCACAAGTTTTTCATCCTCAGAAAGATGGCCAGGTAGAGCGCATTATTCAAGTGGTTGAGGATATGTCCTTGATGTTAAAAGTAATTGGGATGATCAAATACCTCTCATTGACCTTGCTAATAAGAACACCTACCATTCTAGTGTCAAGATAGCACTGTGAGAGACTCTGTATGGGCGAAGATGTGGATCGCCAATTGGTTGGTTGTTGGGACCAAATTTGGTCTATCAGACTATAGAGAAAGTTAAGTTGATTCAAGAGCATTTGAAGATGTTAGAGTTCCAAGTTGATTGGGTGTTTCTGAAAGTTTCGCCTATGAAAGGCGTTATGAGGTTTGGGGAAGAAAGAAAAGCTCGGTGCCAAATATATCACGTCGTATATGATCCTACAAAAGATCGGCCAAATAGCTTATGATTTGGAGTTTCCACCAGAGTTAGCGGTGGTACAACCAGTATTTCATGTATCATGTTATAATATTCAAGTTTCCAGTACTCAGATACTCATGTCAGTTCAGTACTCAGATACTCATGTCAATTCAGTACTCAGATGCTCATGTCAGTTTAGTACTCAGATACTAATGTCAGCTCAATACTCATCTACTCGTGTTAGTCCAATACTTAGACATTCATGCCATCTTAGTACTCACATTACTCAAATATTCATGCCAGTTCAATATTTATATATCCATGTTAGTTCAGTATTCACATATCGATGGCAGACTAATATTCAGTCAATGTAGTAGTCATTCAGTTTAGTATCACAACAGTTCATTAATTATGTATTCATTTAATTTAGTATACAAGTGTTAATGAAGGTTCATGTTTCCACCAGAACCGTTTAAGGTCCGGAGGTAGAAGAAGTTACAGTCACGACAATCATTTGAGGACGAATGATCCCAAGGGGGAGATAATGTAAAACCCCGTAAATTTGGCTTAGGTACAAATGAGTTAAAGGAGTATTAAGGTTATATTTTGGACATGTGAAGTCCCATCGGGATGATTATGGGTAAAATAGTTGTTTCAAAATCAAGATGGAAAGTGAGGTGCATAAGATTCGACAAAATCGACTAAGTTTGGAGAAGGTCTGTCTTCCAGCGAGTTTTAATGAACTGTGTAAGGAATTTGGGAAAACTCAAAGATCTAATGTTGTAGGCCTTTCAAATAGCTTTCTAACGATATAATATGGAGCCCTAAAGGATCTCTATGCAAAAGGTTATGTGCGTTTTACAGAATAGTAAGGAGCCCATAGCGCGATTGTGCTTTTTTTGAGGTAGTGTTACTGCCGTTTTACGCGGTCAGTAGCACGGTTGGGTCTCCAAGAGCGTGGTAGCACTCGTGGTGGTTCATTTTAAAGCCATATTTCGTCCCCCGCAACACCAAAACATAAAGACTTTCTCTAGAAAGGGGAACTCTCAAAAACCTAACTCCTTAAGGGTCCTTCCACCACCCAAGATAAGTTCTAATGATAATTCTAAGTTAATTTCAATTTCCTAACACCTTATTAACATGGGTAAATCCTCTAAATCATTAGATATTTGATTGGGGCATCATTGTTGAGAGAATGAACCCTAGAGCTCAAATTCAAGAAGATTGAACATCAAAAAGGTAATGTCTTCACCCTTTAATTGATTCTAGAATTGATTTAATGATTTTAAACCCTAGTTCATGAGATATGAATTGATGGATTTGATAGAAAAGCATGAACGATTATAGGTTTGGGGTGTTGATTATTGATTATTCGTTAAGGGTGTTGTTTACTTTATGGGTGATAAAGAATAATGTTAATTATAACCATTTGAGAATTTAGAATTTATTTAGGAACAAGAGAATGAGTTGTTGGGTGTAGAGACAACATTAATAAGGACTGTGAAGCTTTATGTCACCAAGTGTATGAGAAAATGCTTAAGCGACTAAAACATGAGAATTATTGCTAATATGGAATCCCGTTGACTGTTATTGATATAGATTAAAGTTGAAAGGGTTGGCGAATGTTGTATTACGCTCAAGAGCAGAAAGTTAACGTATGTGAGGCTCACTCTATATGTTTGGAATTTTAATGATTCTCCCTACACTACGTTTCTTTTACGACGTTATCAATTGCCTCGGAAATATAGTTAAACCTAATTCCTTGAATAGTTACAGAACTTCTATTATCTAGCTTCATATCTCGTTCATGACTTTCATTCTGAATGTTGTGAGCTCAATTCGTATTCAATATAGACTTGGTTTTAATGTCCCTGAGTCTCAGTATAGCTTACTCAACACGTCATAAATAGTTAAAGTTTCAATGTTCATAATCAGTTCAAGAATATATGTCTCAGTCCAGTCCTATTCAGTATTATGTAACTCAGCGTGACTCAGCATTCAAGTATCATGTAACTCAGTATGATTCAGTATTTCAGCAACATGTATTTCAATATGATTCTCAGTTCCTGAATGTTGAACACCTGTCTTTGGGCCTGAGGCCGCAGTTTATGCTATATGCATCTTTGGGCTTGAGGCCGCAGTTTATGCTTTATGCATTTTGGACCTAAGGTCGCAGTTATGTATACGTATACTTGGGCCAGAGGCCGCAATTGTGCACGTATATATATTGGGCTTGAGACCGCAGTTTAATATTCAGATAAACAGGTTGTTCATCATTTAGAAGAGGGAGTATTCATATCCTTACTTCTTTGTTCAGTTCAGTTATCAGTTATCATTTCAGTTACCAGCTACCAGTTCAGTTATCAGTTACAATTCAGTTATCAATTTAGTTGTCAATTATCAGCTATCAGTTATCGTTTCAGTTTCTATTTTAATACTTATCATTTCACTATCAATTATCAATTCTTAGTTATCAGCTCAGTTTCAGTTTCAGCATGTATAATTCTTTCTTTCAGTTGCTTTACATACTAGTGCAATTTAAATGTACTGACATCTCTTTTGCCCGGGGCCTGTATCTCATGATGCAGGTAATGATTTACAGGTTGATGATTCAGAGGATTCTCGTACCAGCTACTTGGTGATCCCTAGTTCTTCTGGGGCATTTTCATTACCTTACAATTTTCAGTATTTTCAGACAGTCAGTGTTTTTAGTTCTTCATTAGAGGCTTCATAAACTAGAGTAACAGTTAGACAAAGTCTCAGACTTTTCATGTTAAGTTATGTTGGCTACAAATATGTTTCAAATTGTATTAGTGTGAGCACGTAATTTTTGCCCTAAGCAAAATTATTCCTAAAAAATCCAAACAAAATGACTTTTGTCAATTAGTAACATAATAACTCATATTAAAAATACAAAATGTGCATTAGGAGTTTAATTTTACAATTTTAGTGTTAATTCATTTTAAAGAAAATCAAAAAATAGCATTTTTATGCTTTAATTGAAAATTACCATAAAATAGATATTAATTAGTATAAACAATTTAATAAAAAGAAAAATAAAATACAAAAAAATACAAAAGAAAAAGAAAATACAAAAATACAAAGGAAAAGTATAATATAAAAATACAATACAAAAATTTTTTTTTGGGCTAATACAAGAATTAATACCAATTAATAGCCCAAAAGAGCAAAAATGGTCCAGGCCAAAAAGATAGTCTCACCCGGTCTGCCAAAAAATCAAAACAACACGTTTTTGTAACATCAATCTGGGTCGTTCGTTCACTTGATCTAACGGCCATGGCCTTTCCACTTAATAAAATGAAACGACGACGTATGGAAGCGTTAATCTTGACCGTTCATTTGGTTAATCCAATGGATGAGATTGAATCGTCATTAAAGTTAGACGACATCGTTTTAAGTCCCAAAGGATCTGAACCGTTGATTCATCTAATCCAACGTCCATGAATCACCAATAGTCGTTTAATATAGCAAACAATACATACACCTAAAATCATTTTTATCTTCTTCTTCACTTCGTCTTCCTCAGCCGCCAGCAAATTCCTCTAATCCCACCGGAATCCTACCGGCGGGAAACACCATTTATACCAATCGTCCCCAAATTTTCACCACAGATCTGTCGTGATCTCCTCTTCCCACCCCTTTACTTCCTTTCCTTCAAACACCTCCCTATATCTTCGAATATCTGAATTTGTCTCGCCGAAACCCTACCGCCGGCGAGTGACAGTTTATCCAAACAACCCCTAAGTTACACCATAAACTCACCTTAACCGCCTCATCCCAAATACCCAAGTCATATTCCCCGAATCCCACCAGAACTTCTCAAATATTAGTTCCAAGATTTTCCGGCCAAGAACCTTCATTTAAATTCTTAGGGATTCATTGACCGTAACACCCCAAACAGGTGTTTTCTTTTTGGAAAAACACACGTTTGGTATGTTATGTATCGTAGATCCTAAAGAATTCCCACGGATTTGGCTCAAAAATGATCGGAATAGGCCTATTAGAAGAAAAGCCCCAAGATAAGTTCTTTTAGTCCTTTTCTTTATTTTTCTGATTAAGTTTCTGTCCATTTTTGCATATGTCTGTTTATTTGNAATATTAATGTAGGTTAATTAGACTTGGATTATTAGCAACATGATTTCAGTGATTGACTCTGTTGATAGTAAATAGTGAGGTTAGTTATAGTTGTTTAAAACTCGATTAGTAGCTAATGTTAGATTTGTTAAAAACTTAGATTAATTCTATTGGTTAATGGGTATAAAGGTTAATTGGAAGTAGGATAATTGAGTAAAATCAACAAAGTCTCAGGGGTCTTTTGGGAATATTAAAAGGGTTAAATGTAATAAACTTAA
>MU731480.1:0-23431 GCA_026770625.1 Nicotiana glauca
CTAATTAATTCCCTTTTATTTATTTTTTTAATTTTTTTGGAATTCTTTACTTGGGGTAAAAATCACGTGCTCACAAGTCTTCGGAGCGAGGTGAGACTCCTTTCTAATCTTGTGAGGGGGAATTTACCCCATAGGTGAAATAATTGATTATGTGCTCCTATATGTGGGGGCTACGTACGCACGAGGTGATGAAAGTCTGTGCGTAGCTACTATTATGCTATTGTCCGGGTAGTTATGACCCATCAACATGTTATACTTAGATTAATTATGAACCCATTGATGACTTGAATTGTTTAAATCACATTTGATTAGTAAACGAATTTAAAAAGAGATTAAACATCATTTCCTGAATTGTTAAACAGAGAATTGGTTTTATTTGGATAATTATTCCCCGATAAAATTCTAATTGGCTATTTGAGCATGTATATTATGTGTATCTGCGTCGCATGGATGATTGCGAGCAGGGTGATTGTGTATCTTATGTGTACCTGCGTCGCATGGATGATTCGCGAGCAGGGTGATTGTTTATATTATGTTGACCGCGTCGCATGGATGATTCGCGAGCGGGGTAATAGATGCATCTATGGTTCGTGTCGTTTGACCCTCGGCAGTGCACAGTCTACATTTCTGTTGGATCGGGCCATCGCCTCGATGTGATTTTCACATGTTATTTGTCGCTTGAGAATTGTAAATGTGGATTTGGCCCTTCGTGGCTTGATATAAATTGATGAGATAATAAAGAATAAACCTTGGAAGTCCTTTCTTAATTGTTGAAGGTGTTTACATGTTTTCTGGCTTCGCGGATTTGAACTACTTTAAAAATCCATGATTTTCCTTGCATTTCTAGAATATTGTTAATTGGCCTCTAGTGAGTGTCAGAGTTTTCCATCTCGTCTCTACCCCTTCGAGATTAGGCGGGATACTCACTGAGTATATGTTGATTACGTACTCATACTACACTTCTGTGCATTTTTGTTGCACATGCATATTTACCTCTTGCAGCTTACTGGGCGTAGCAGCATGGATGACTCTGGGACTAGGTGAGCTGCATTGGTCGAGACGACCCGCAGCTAGTATAGTTCCCTTCAACATTTTTATTATTTGTTCCATGTCCACTGTATTTCGGAAAGAGGTTGTATTTTATTTTCCTTATCGATAGTTGCTCATGCACTTGTGACACCAGATTCTGGGGATGTAATTGGATTTATTCGAAAATCTTAAAAGTTGTTTAAATATTTTATTATTTAATTCGGAGGAATATACTGAGTCTTGTTTAAATTTTATAAAAGAAATGTTTCCAAAATTGTTATAACGAGGATTTAGTTGAGTATTCTAGTTGGCTTTCCTGACATCGGTGTCCGGCGCCACCGCGACCCTTAGTGGATTTTTGGTCGTGACATCTAGCACATCGTTTAGCAGTTTGAGGCCATGAACAACTTCACTTCAGGTATTATGACTTGTACGTATGGTCGAAATTGAATTCCAAGGAATTCAGAGTTGATTTGGAAAGGAAATTCTCATTTCAGAAGTTTTAAGTTGAGAGAATTGACTAAGATTGGATTTCAGAGTAAACAACCACGGAATCAGGATCTAAAGGTTCCAATAGGTTTGTATGATGATTTTGGACTTGGGCGTATGCCCGGATTGAGTTTTGAATGACCCGGGAGCATTTTGGTGCCTATTGTGGAAGTTGGCATTTTGAAAAAAAATTCATAAGTTTGGGTTGAAGTGCATTTCAGTGTTATCGATATTCGTTTGGTATAGAGACGCCTGTACTTATATTCGGGAGGCTACATGGTTGTTAGGAGCACTTTCCTTCTTGATTTCCTCATCGTGTGACTTGATTCCTTGAGGCTTATGCCCTTGTTTCCTTCCCACTCAATCTTACACGACGCGAACCACTTGTTATAAATCGAGAATTGAAGAATTGTAATGGTACTACAAATGTGGTGCAAGATATTTCTCTTGGTATAGTTGGGTGAGCTATTGTCGTCGCCTTGCGGAAGGATTTTTGTAACGTTTCGGCTCGATAGTTGTTCTTCTAAGAGCTTGGAGGCTATGCACAAGTTGCTATGATGCTCGCGATTGGTTATCGCACAGTATTGACTTGATGGTAGGAGACTTGCCTATGTGTTGGGGCGGTGAATGAGTTGAAAATTTACTCAGTGCACGATTCAGAGATATGATAATTCATTTCCAGTGGAGGAAAAGCAATTGGCCTATGAATGTCTAGATTTGGGGTGATGGAGTAACGAGACTTGGTAATTTCGAGCATGGTAGAATTTTTATCTGCAATGTAGTGTCGTCGTCCTCGATTATATATGTTAAGTTTGTCGGTGTTATGGTCTTCTGCAATTCACCCTTGGGGTAGGATATTGTGAAATAACATTGGAGAAACGACTGTTGGATATCGCGGGGTGCGGTGGTTCAGGATTGAATCGGTGTTTCTAATATCGACGGCTCGAGAAAGATGATCTCCGAAAGGTTTAAAGTTAGTAGCAATTTGTGGTTCAAGATCTACGAAGATAGATTTTACTAAGGCATCAACTGAGCAGCAAAGGATTAGGAAGGACATGTGGGGAGTGTCAGGAGGTAGTTCAAATTTCTAGAGGCTATGTATAAGAAACAAAGGTCGAGTGGTCGATTAGAGGGGTGGGTTCTGCCAAAGTGGGAGAGTGGCGGAGTTGCATATGGGCTTTGTGTTAGGATAACTACGCACCTTAAAGAGAGTTTGGAACAACTTGGGAATTTTGGTAATTAATTATTGGGCTAATTTGAAGCATAGGCTATTATGCGGCAGGAGATTTGATATAACAGAAGGGAGCTACTTGAAATGAAGAAGGATAAACATAACTTTGAATTAGAAGGATGCTGCCACATTTATTTGATGTCCACGAGGGGTGAATGGACTTGTGTAGCTAGAGAGTGAGCTCGGACTCATGATGGATTATTGATATCGTAGTGATTGTACCCCATGTAGCATCGTTGGAAGATGTCGGCACGTAAATTCCACAGGCGGGTTATCTAACGTGAGCAGATCAGTGGTCGCATGGTTGGCGAAGCTTCTGTGAAGAATTCTATTGGTTATACAGCAAAGAGACCAGTCTTGCGAATGTGGTTGATGATTCAGACTATAAAAAGGGATTTTACAAAAAGAATTCCAAGAATTATGGCGGTTGATTGCGCAAGGTTATATCAATAAGAGATAAAGAATCCTGATGAATTTCAAAGTTGTGTAATAGTGGCTTCAAGCTAAGTGGTAATTTCGGCAAAGAAATTGGTAAAGGTATGCTATGGTTGGCCATATTGGCTTATGTTTAGACTTGGGGAAGGATTTAGGATTTATGCCTTGTATAGATGCGAGTTTCAAGGGAAGTGATTCTGCCGGGTGCTTCATCGAGAGGGTATTCATGTGCTATAAGATTCATGGAGTTGATTATATTCGGGGCCAAGTCAGAGCGGGTGGCTCTCAACAACGATCTTAGTGGATTCAAATGGCCAAAGTGTGGTGCCTAATAATTGCGAGCCTATAGGTACGGTTAAGAATCAATCTTTGTAGCAGCTTATGGGAAGAGGCACATAATGTTTTATGATGTTTTGACTCACAGTGTAGCATTTGGGAGGTATGAAATGGTTCGTGGGATTTGAGACAACATGGTCTCTTGATTCAAGGTCACTCGGGATGAGTGCGGATGGAGTGTGTTATGTGTTGAATGGAGTTATTATTATTTCGAAGGCAATCAAGAATTAATTTGGAAGAAGATAGATTGGTTAGCCATAGTTGAATTGGCATATTGGTGGTAGTGATCAGTTTCTTCAACGTGATCAAGTTATGCAAGTGATTTGTGACGGCACGTGTGAGGCTTGTCAACCGCCGTAATTGATGTTATTCAGAAGTATTCCACTATTATGGCCGGTCATGTGTAGGTGGATCCGGGAAGGGCTATGGTGGCTTAGACCACTACTTAGAGATTTGTATATTCTACGGTTAAGAGAATTCACCTGTGTATTGCTATGGTTCTCCTGAAGTGAGTAAGTGAAAAGTTTTATATGATGAAGTGTTAATCTATTAGTGGTTACGGGGTTATGATGAAAATCATGTTCTATCGTATATTGGCATGTTGGGTGCAGTGAGTGGTATGGAATTTGAAGTGAGGATCAAGATTGCAGTTCGGTGTTGACAAGGATGTCACGAGCTCGGATGAGCAGTAAAGGAGTTTTGATGTTTAACGTAAGCGGGTATCGTCTTCAGCGTCACCTGAGATTGGTGTTTTGTGAAAAGGCCCTGCATCCTGCTTATGGATTCTTGAACGCTTTCTCAGTGTTAGTGCGGCTGGTGGTATGGATACACATATTTGTTGCCTGTTACGGAAGGTCGTGGGAGCGTGCCCTACAGGAAGATTGTATAAGTATGGCATGTAGTCACTTGATTAATTGAATATTTAAACCAAGTATGAAGACGGTGGTGATATCATTAATTTGAGAATTTATGCTTGGAGGGAACTCGACTATTGGGTTGTGGACTGTGGAGGATTGCCCCGGTTATGATGGTAGTTCTCGTGTGTTATGAGAAAAAGAGAGTTATTATGGACCTTCGAAAGGTTATTAGCCTAGTTCAGTGTGATCAGAATCAGCTTGAGGTCTGTGGATGGATCTAAATGTGAATATGGGTTATATATCAGGCCAGATGTGTTCATTTAAGCAATGTGCTTCTTTGGACAATTAGTCGGGGTACTATTTCATCGTCAGCTATTTTATGTAATGATATATTGCGCCGTATGAGCTGTGAGATGGCTTGGTGAATTTCTTATGCATTGAGTTTCCGCGTAGAGATGATGTTATATGAGCAGGATGACTCTCAAGATTCAGATCATATATCACACCTCAGTTGTGCTTGAGTTTTGTAGCCTATAACACTATATGTCTCCCTAGGGATGGTATTATGCACTTAGCATGCTTGTGACCGATATTCGGTATTTTTTTGTAATGAGCAATTTAGCTCGATGTATATCTCTTTATGTGAATTCTATGTGTGGATCGGGTGGCATACCACCATGGGTATGTTATTTGGATCGGGTTGCATGCCGCAACAGTGTGATGTTTAGTACAATTTTCTATATGCTATTTTTGTATGCCTTGCTTCCTATTTTCTAAGGAAAGTCCATATTAGTGTGTGGGTTGAGTAGTTCCTTCCAGAGTTCATTTTCCTTTTGTCACGTTTGAGTTTATAGCCTATTAGCACATTGTGGCATCATATGAGACTTTTGATCATGTCTGGAGTAGCTTATTGCCTGAGCGGTTCGTACTGGGTGAGACGAGATCATTGGATTTAGGATCAGTGCAATCTGATTATATGAAGTATATTAAGGAGCTAAGACCATTATTTGGTTCAGAATGAGGTGATGATTCTTGTCAGGAGTATAGACCCAATGATTTGTTGATTCGGCAGTTGGTATGAATTTCTACACACCTGTTCCGTCTTAGAGGTATTGTAAGAGTTAGAGCAAGACCTATGTGGGTCATGAGGTGCAATGGGAGCATCAGATTCATGGAATTTTGACTAATTTGATCAGAGAATGTTATTGTGGTTCTATGAGTAAATTGGTGCAAGGTGTGAATTCAACTAAGGTATTCAGTCATGTTTTGGTGCTGCGGGTAGTTATTGATACGGTGAGCGTATGTTGGAACAGGCCTGCCAGAGAATTTCGGATGTAGGAATTGGGCTCCAAGGCTTATTTACTTAAGTGAAAAAGGATATCTTTAGATTAATCGAGCTAGAGTGCCCAACTGAGTTGTGGTAGCATGGATAGGTGCTCGAGGTGTTAAACAGTGATTTTGGACAACCCCAACACAATTCTTAGTACGTTCGAGGACGAACGTATGTTTAAGTGGGAGAGAATGTAACAACCCGATTGGTCGTTTTGAGCTCTAGCGTGTTGTTCAGCATTTTGGGGCCATGAGAAACTTCACTTCAGGTATTATGACTTGTACGCATGGTCGGAATTGAATTCCGGGGAACTCAGAATTGATTTGGAAAGGGAATTCTAATTTTGGAAGCTTTAAGTTAAAAGAATTGACTAAGATTGGATTTTAGAGTAAACGAACTCAGAATCAGGATATGTAGGTTCCAGTAGGTTCGTATGATGATTTCGGACTTGACCGTATGCCCAGATCGGATTTCGGATGACTTGGGAGTGTTTTGGTACCTATTGTGGAAGTTAACATTTTGGAAAAGTTTCGTAAGTTTGGGTTGAAGTGCATTTCAGTGTTATCGATGTCCTTTTGGGATTTTGAGTCTGGGAGTAGCTCAGTATGGTGATTCTGGAGTTGGGAGCGTGATCGAAAGTGAATTCGGAGGTCCGTAGGTCATTTTGAAGTCATTTGGCTAAAGATAGAAATTTGAAGATTTTTGAGAAGTTTGATCGAGGGTTTGAATTTTTGATATCGGGGTCGAATTCCAATTTCGAAAATGGAAATGGGTCCGTAATGTCGAATATGACTCGTGTGCAAAATTTGAGGTCAATCGGACGTGATTTGACGGGTTTCGGCATCGAATGTAGAAGTTTGAAATTTTAAAGTTCGTAAAGTTTGGATTGGAGTAAGATTCATGATTTTGACGTTGTTTGATGTTATTTGAGGCCTCAAGCAAGTTATTATCATGTTTTGGGACATGTTGGTATAATTCGTTGAGCTCCCGAGGGCCTCATGTGGATTTAGGAAGGTTAACGGAATGAATTTCGGGCCAAAGAGTTGCTGAAATTTTCTGCAGAAAGATATTTTGACACCAACTAGTGCAATCGCGGAGCTAAATTTGAAAGCTTATATCTCAAAATAGAAACTTTTAAAAATATAAAAGTTGTTTCCCTTGCATTCTAGTTTCCAGAAAGTTAAACCATTCATGATTTGGACATTTTATCAGAAAGTTATGATCGATTGAAGATGGTTGGTGGAGCAGTTTCGACAGAATTTTTTGATGCATGGAGCCGTCTTTAGAAGCTCATATCTCATAATATATAACGTGTTGTATGGTGTGCAACCTATCAAATAAAAGATCATCGAGTCTAGTTTCTAAATCTTCAAACCGTTTGTTATTTGTATATTTTCACAAGGAGTTATGGGCGTTTTAGCAAAAGATGTACTACAGGGGAAAATTGTAATAAGAAGTACAACTTGCATTAACTCAATGAAGCCTGGGCACATTGTTTTAAACACGAGTTTTGGCCCATTTCTTTCATTTGGCTTGGACGATTTTGGAGAGCTCAGGGAGGGATTTTCACCAAGCAACACTAGGTGAGTGATTTCTTCCTATTTTTGAGTTAAATATGTGATCTTACATGGATTAGATATGGAAAATTAATATAAATTTGGGAGTTTTGGGGAAGACCTAAAATTTGGAATTTTGGACTTTTACCTTGAATTTGAGCATTAAAATTATAGCAAATTGTGTATTTGAGTTAGTAAAGCTATGGGTAGAATTTATCTTCGAGAAATTTCGGAATCCGGGCATGTGGGCTCGAGGGCATTTTGGTTAACTTTTTGAGCGGAGTTGGGAACTTATATAACTTGAATTTTTACAAGTATTAGAGTGAATTTTTATTGGTTTGACCGTTGTTTGAATTGTTTTGGGGTGTTGTGCATCAAAATGAGTCGTTGGAAGGGCTTGGAAGCCAGTTATGGAAATTTTGGAGCGAGGTGAGTCTCCTTTCTAACCTTGTAAGAGGGAATTGTCCCCATAGGTGAAATAATTGGTTACGTGCTCCTATCTGTGGGGGCTACGTACATATTAGGTGACTAGAGTCCGTGCGTAGCTACTATTATATTTAAGTCCGGGTAGTCTAGGACCCAAAAAAATACTATACTTGGAATATTGCTAATCTTATTGACAATTGAATTGCTTAAATCCTATCGAAGTGGCAAATGAATTTCTAAAAGGATTAAACTTCATTTTTCTTAAATCGTTAAAAGAGAATTGGCTTTTATTTGGATAAATGTTCCCCAATAAATTCTTAATTGGTTGTTTGAATGTGTGTATCTATGTCTGCCCGCGTCGCATGTATGATTCAGGAGCGGGGTGTTTGCTTATTTATGTTGACCACGTCGCATGTATGATTTACGAGTAGGGTAATAGATGCATCTATGGTTCGCGCTGTTCGACCCTCGACAGTGCACATTTTACATTTATGTTGGATCGGGACGTACGACCTCGGCAGGATATGCGCATGCTTGTATTGTTGCTTGAGATTTATAAATATTGATATTTTCCTTTCCTGGCCGGAGATAATTTGATAAAGATAATGAGAAGTAAATCTTTGGAAATCCATTCTTATTTGGGAAGTGATTTACCTGCTATCTAGCTTTATGAATTATAATTGTTAATTTTTATAAATTCCATGATCTCCTCACATTTTAACTATATTATCATTGGACCACTAGTAAGTGTCGAAGTCGACCTCTCATCTCTTCTTTCTCGAGATTAGACGGGATACTCACTGGGTACACATTGTTTTCGTACTCAAACTACACTTGTTGTGCATTTTTATTGTACATGCACATGCATCTCTAGTGGCCTAGTGGGTGTAGCAGCATGGTTGATATAGAGATTTAGGTGAGCTGCACTTTTCGAGATGACCCGCAGCCAGCAGAGTCTCTTTAAGATTACTGTATTTACTTTCTGTCCAATATTGTATTCCGGACGGTTGTTGTATTATATTATTTCTTAAAAATTTCTCATGCACTTGTGACACCGGGTTCTGGGATGATTATGGGGTATTTTGTCTTTACTTCTAAATATTCTTTTATTTATTTTCGTCAAGATTATCTTTTATTGTCTAAATTGAATGAAAATACTAGTTTTCAAAATTATTAAGATAAGAATTAAATTAAGCATTTATGGTTGGCTTGCCTGACAGCAGTGTTCTGCGCTATCACGAACCTTAGTGAATTTTGGGTTGTGACACAACTAAAACTCCCAGCGAACCGAGGCTGAGATGCAAGTCCAATTCTTTAAAACAGGTCCCGGTTCGACAAAACGTACAGTCTATATTTCAGCAATGTCTTCAAATACCATATCACGATCATCTTCATCTCCCACGAGCAAGTTCTTGACACACTCTATAAATCATCACATGAAATCTCAATAGGTACATCCGGAGTCTGGACAATATTAGGCTTTAGGAAAGTTTGGTCAATGGTTGGGATTTGTTTTGGTAGGTGTTTCTCTTTTCCTTTCTTCTGTCGTGCTTCCTTCACTTCCTCTTGAGCAGGTTCGTATCCTAAACCAAAAGTAAACTATTGTCCAGGCAGGACTATAGGCTCAACTCGTCCATTCAATGTTTTTCCTAACCCAATCCTGGTTGATACCCATTTTTTAGCATCTTCTTTACCACCATGATTGCAGCGCAAGACATCTTTTGTTCCTAGGTTTGGCTCCCTTCAGCTATATAGTTAGGATCTATAATTTCCCATGCATGGTATATAGATCCATCAAGCTCTACTATTACTTTAATGAATGGGATAGATTGCTCCCGATAGATAGACGTATCACCTTCACCATGTAAGACTATTTGTTATTGATCCCACTTAAACTTGACGGTCTGATGCAAAGTCGATGGCACATCCCTAGCTAGATGAATCCATGGTCTTCCTAATAACATGTCGTATGTTGTGGAAATATCATGTACTTGAAACCACATAATGAACTCGATTGGCCGAATCAACACGTTCAATTCTACCTCTCTAATTGAACTTCTCGTGGCACTGTCATATGCTCTAACCCTCATATCACTTGGCTTGAGTTTACTGAAATCATACCCTATCTTCTTTATAGTCGAGAGTAGACAAATGTTAAGCTCGGAACCTCCATCAATCAACATTGTAGATATGAACACATCACGACACTTAACAGTTATGTGGAGCAGCTTGTTATGACTACATCCCTCCGGTGGCAATTCTTCATCAGCAAAGCTGATTAGGTGACAATCAAGCGTACATCCAACCATTCCAGTTATTGCTTCACTACTTGTTTCAGTCGTCACCTATACTTCACTCAAAATCTTCAAGAGTACATCTCTATGTATGTCCAAAGTCAAAATCAAAGATAGGATTGGAATCTGGGCATTGATCTTCTTCAATTGATCCATAATTGAGTATTCACTCACTTTGATCTTTCTCAGAAACTCTTGGGCTTCTGCGTCTGTCACAACCTTCTTAAGTGGAACATTGAATTCATTGCCTTGTCTCGACCCAGTTAATTTTTTTGGAGTTTAACATCCTCCAGACCTCGTCATTCCCGAAATCTTTGGCCTATCAGTGGTCATTTCTTTTCCATGGCATTCCATCACAGCCTATTGATAATTCAATGGTACGACTCTACCATCGACCATTGGTAACTGAATTGGTGCTTGAAGTACCTCCACATGTGTAGATGCAACTCTTAGTATCTCAATGGATGTAAACCCTCTTATCAACACTGTAAGAGAGGTAACAACCACAAATGTATGATCTTCCATGCTCCTAACAAGCACTATGAATCTAGCCGGATCATCTTCTTCTTCATATACTCCAATCATGTTCACCGAGGCTTCATTATGATTGGGGGAGGATTGTTATTCACATTTGGTGTCGGTTGTCTGATTTTGATTTGTTTTGATTCAATGAGGTCTTCAACCTTGTGGTTTAATGCATAACAACAGTCAATTGAATGTCCTTTTACCCCAGAATAATATGCACATATCTTGGTAGGATCAAAACTTCTAGGTAATGGATTCAGAATTCTGCCTTCCACGGGATATAATAAACATGAAGCTTACAACCTTTCAAAGACAACACTCAATATCTCCCCTAATGGTGTGAAGTTGCGAGCATGCCTGTTTGGAAGGAATCCATGTGTATTATTGGGGTGATGAGGTTGTTGTGGTGGTGGAGCTTGGTATATTGTTTGTGTGTTATAAATACTATATGAGTTCTCTGGTGGTTGAGGCTGGTAAGATGATGATGTTCTGTAAGGTAAATGTGAGGAATATTGGAAATATTGTGAATGAGGGGCGTTTGATTGGTACTTTGAAGGTTGCCGTTGGTGAAACGAAGTACTTCCCCAAGCCATTACATCTGCACCTTCTTTCTCCTTTTTCTTTCCACTCCCAAGGGCACTAGTTTGGATAGCCTTGCTAGTGGCATGTAATGCAGCTAGACTTGTTATTCTTCCGGTCTTGATCCCATTTTCAAGCATTTATCAGGCTTTGATTACTTCTGCAAATGTGTTTCCACCCATTATGACCATCCGCTCATATAATTCTAGTTCATGTGGCCGAATGAAATAGGTTATCATTTCTGTCTCTTCCATTGGCAGGTGTACCCTTGATGCTTCTTCCATCCACCTTAAAGTATACTCCCAAAAAGATTCAGTTGATTTCTTCTTCAATTCGGTTATGAAAATACTGTCAGGAGCAATCTCAACATGAAACTTGTAATGATCAACAAAAGCATTTGCCAAATCATCCCAAGTACGCCATTTGGTAATGTCTTGTTTAGAGTGCCACTATAAAGATTTCCCACTCAAACTTTGATTGAATAATTTGATTCTTATCCCTTCATTCTGCCATACACCAATTAACTTTTCACAATAGATCTTCAAGTGGAAGAAAAAATTCTCTGATCCGTCAAACTTCTCGAACTTTAGAATCTTGTAACCAGGTGGAAACTCTACTTTAGGAAATGCACATAACTCTTCATATTTCATGCTTTGACTAGTACCCAACCCTCGTAGACCTCTCATAGCATCTTCCAAACTCTCAAACTTCTTATCATGTCATCATCAACTATTCTTGCCTCCTTTTTAGCTTTAACGTAATGATCCACATCTAAACGACATGGTCCTCGGGTTTGTGTCATTGGTGGGTCTGTGGCATAAGTATATATTGGTGAAACTTGCTATGTATTAGTAGCATCATGTGTCAATTGTGTGTATTGAAACTTTGGAGGAGCGATTATGGATGGAAGGGGAGCATTTTGAGTGACTAAGTGAGTAAGTGGTACACTTTGAATTGGTTGAGGAGCAGTGAACTGATTTTCTCGATTAAGTCCATCCAAGTTTGGAAATGGAGGTAGTGTATGCATATTTTTGCGAATGCGTTGAGGAGGGGGAATCATGTAAGGTGGAGTTTGAGAAAATAATCTATTTTATTGTACCATGAAGCTAAGTTCAGCAAATTTTTGTTCCAAACGAGAAATGACCTCTAAATGTGTTTATGGGTCTCTTAAGGGGTAAGGGTCATCTGTCATAGGCAGTGTGAGAGTTGGAATGGATGAAATAGCTACATCTACCAAACTCAAATTTGTACTGGAAAGATTCCCTTCATCCATCTGAGATACTGGTGGTAAGTCTGCGACTGATCTCTTGCTTCGAGACCGGGTGAAATATGGATGCTCTGCCAGTTTCCCTTTTAGCACATGTCAAACTTCTTCTTTTTTGAAAATATTTTTAAAAAATAGATAAAGAAAAAAACAAGTTAGTATGTGAAAATAATATATTTTTCATAAAAATAAGCACATTGTTGCACATAGCATGTTATTGGACAAAGATTTTAACCTCCTATTATGCAAAGGACCTCAGAGTGTCAGAGGTAGGCCTAACGATAATTTGAAGGATCATTATGCCATCGTGTGTCATTCCATAACTCATAATTAAATAATTTTATTCTCAAAGAAGGTAAAGCAAGAGGATAATTTTTTTTTCATCACACAAAGAATGAAAGAAAATACAATATACTTGCTATCTAATCTAAGTAAACTAAGCTTTTTCAATCCATTTGATAGTCAACCACTTCTTGCAAACTTGATTTTCATACCTGTCATAAAAGGATTAGTCGCAATCCCTCTCCCAAAAATTTAATTAATTTAGAGAAAATGGTCCACATAATTGACATATTTGTCCTTCAAAATATATACATAGATTATGAAAAGTGTCACTTAGGGTCGTAAAACTATTCAGACATTTGGTAAGGCTAGCTAATGGACTTAATACACTAATGGTATTAAGTATCTTAGGCTTAAATGATGCATGAATATTATAAAGGATTTGGCTTAGATCTATCCTATGATGACTAAGAGTGGGATTTTCTAAACTGGTCTGCTCTCAAGTGGACAACTTGAGAGTGGAAAGCTCGTGACTATCGACTGCACGGTTGAACGACTTACCCACGAACTTTTCCCCAAAAAAATGATATTTAAGTAGTGTGTGAATTGTGTGGATTCTCCAAAAGTGAAGAAAGTGAAACGTTATGAAAGTTATATAAAAATAGTAACACATAAACAATCATACAAAGAAAGTAGTTTATAACATGTAAAACAATTTATAAAGCCAAATAGATAAACACACAAGCCTTAATTTTGATTAACAGAGTCTGTTATGGTTAGAACCTAAATGTCCCCGGCAGAGTCGCCAAGTTGTTATACCCCATTTTAACATATTCAAATTAGAGTATAAAATATTGGTGATTCCTAAATTAATTACTAATTAAAGAGTCGTCACCTAATTATTTTATAGGTGAATTAGGACACCTATTTTAACTAAGTAATATAAAGTTAAACTTCGTTAAAGTATACTAAATATGAGAGATTCTAAGGTAAGGGTTCAAATTAACTTAAGGGGAAGGTGTGAGACACCCCTCAAGATCCGCATGAGACGCGGTTACCTTCCCGACTTAGTGTAATCTAACTAAAGCTTTTATAAGACCATTATACTACAATAGTAAAAATATTTCAACAAAACATTGTATGTCATTTGAAAACTCTAAATTTGTTTTTTAGGATTTTAACTCCAAAATGCATGGAGGTGTAACGACTCGGCCGGTCATTTTAAGAATTTATGTCCCGATCCCTTATTAAATACTTTCCCCGTATTTGTTTCCGCTGTTGTGAGTTGCCGGGGGGAATTATTGGGAGTTGTGGAGAATTTTGGGATAATTAGTCCCTAAATGAGAGTTTAAGATTTGAAAATTTGGCCGTTGTCGGAACAATGTGAAGACGGTCTCGGAATGACATTTTGATGGTTCTGTTAGCTCCGATGGGTGACTTCGAGTTTAGGAGCATGTTCGGATGGTATTTTGGAGGTCCGTAGCTAATTTAGGTTTGAAATGCCGAAAGTTAAATTTTTAAAGTTTCCGGTTCGATAGTGAGATTTTGATCCGAGGTTCAGAATAGAATTTTAGAAGTTGGAGTAGCTCCGTAGTGTTGAATGTGACGTGTGTGCAAAATTTCAGGTCATTCGTACGAGGTTTGATTGATTTTTTGATCGAAAGCGTATTTTGAGAGTTTTTGAAGTTCTTATGCTTGAATCTGATACTAAATCAGTGTTTTGATGTTGTTTTGAGCGTTCCGAAGATTGGAACAAATTTGAATGATGCTTTGGGATTGATTGACATATTTGTTTGAGGTCCCGGGGGACTCGGGTGTGTTTCGGATGCTCAATGGGTCATTTTTGAAACTTAGAAATTGCAGAAAAATATTGCACAGTCAGTTCTAGTTTCTTTCTTCGCATTCCCGAGTGGGGTCTCGTGTTCGCGAAGAATAGTTGGGGCTGGTGAGGAATTAATTCTTCATGTTCTCGAAGTGTCTCCCACGTTCGCGAAGCTAGGAGGTTTATACTTACGCGTTCGCGATGGTGTTCCCACGTTCGCGTAGGAGGATGAAGTTTGGCATCGCGTTCGTGGCCTGGTCATCGCGTTCGCGATGAAGGAATCTGGACCCAAGCGAAGTTGTACTTCGTAAACACGAGGGCCCTTCTGCGTTCGCGAAGAAGGGATATCTGGGCAGTATTTAAATAGTCCTTTCGCGACCCTTCTTCTTGTTTCCACCATTTTTTACGAGATTGAAGCTTTTGGGGGTATGTTTGAGGAAACTAAAGGGGAATCACTTGGAGGTAACATTTTTGACTTCATAACTCGTTTATATGTGATTAGAGCCTAATTAGTGGTGAAAAATTTTGGAAAAATTTGGTAATTAGGGCTTGAGATTAAGTGACCTTAAAATGGGTGTTTGAGGGGTCAATTGAACTCTGATTTCAGTGTTCTTGTTATGTATAGAGTCGTGAGAGAATGATGATTCTGAAAATGTATATTTCATCCGATTCCGAGACGTGGGCCTGAGGGAAATTTTGGTTATTTTACCTAATTTTGTGTATCAGCTTAGAATTTATTTGTAAAATCAGTTACTTGAAGTGTTATTTACATTATGCAATTAAATTGAATAGATTTGGGCCATTTGGAGTCGAGTACTCGTGGCAAGAGTGTGGTTTTGGATTGATTATTGAGCCGGTTCGAGGTAAGTGACTTGTATAACCTTGTGGGGGCGGGGGGGAGGGGATATTCCCCTTAAGATTGGTATTAATAATTGAAATGACTTGTACGTGAGATGACGAGTGCGTACTTGTGTTAATTGTTGAAAATCCTATTTTTATTAAAATAGCTTTAATTATGTTTTTTTTCCTTTCTTGCATTACACTACTTGGAATTTAAGCCTGCTGTTAGCCTAGAGAAGCATGCCTAATTGACTAAATTGCTCTATTTGCTTTAACTGCCTTATTTGTATTACGTGAAGTATGCTAGGTTAGAATTATCTGTTTTACTTTGGTATGAAGTTGAGCTTAATTGAGTATTCCTTTTTGCTATTGTTGTATGTTTTACTTTGGGCCTACGGGAAGGCATTCCGGAAGACCCCCTGTACGTATTTGTGATTGAGCTGAGGTGCGGGATACCGAGAGATCCCTGGCACGTATATTGAGGATACCAAGAGATCCTCGGGATACCAAGAGGTCCCTGGTATATATTGAGGATACCAAGAGATCCTCGGGATTCCAAGAGATCCCTAGCGTATATTGAGGATACTAAGAGATCTTCAGGATACTGAGAGATCCCCGGTTATTATCCTTGCGATCATTTTAGCCTCTGTTTCAGTTATTGAGTTCCTTACTTACTCGTATTAAATTATTATTGTTAGCTTTCAACTGTATTGCTTATCTTATTCTGTCATACCTTAAATTTTTATCTTATCTCAGTAGGGCCCTAACTTTCCTCGTCACTACCCGACCGAGGTTAGGCTTGACACTTACTGAGTACCTCTGTGGTGTACTCATGCCCTTTTTGCGCATGTTTTTCATGTGCAGATCCAGGTACTTCGACTCAGTCCTACCACCCTTGAGGCGAGGCGACTGCTCTAGAGACTTCGAGGTATATCTGTCGCGTCCGCAGACCGAGGAGTCCCTCTCCATTCTAGCTTGTAGTGATTGCCCTTCTATATTTTCTGTTGATGTAGTCATTCTGGAGTTAGATCATGTTGGTTATATTCCTAGCTTATGATTCATGGGTTTCCGGGTTTTGGGCGAGATATATTAGTTTTGAGAGTTACTATTGTGTATGCCGAGCGACACTTTTAAACGCTGTTTTATTACACTATTTCTGTTTTAAATTATTTTCTTTTACAAATTGGTTTATCTTCCACGTTTTAGGCTTACCTAGTCGTAGAGATTAGGTGCCGTCACGATGGTTCACGGAGGACGAACCGAGATCGTGACAAAAGGCTTAAAAAACATCATTTTCGCAAAAGTTTAAGCTTGAAACTAAGAAAGTTTAGAAAGCCAAATGTACTTTTCTTCTTGTTCGTTTGAAAAAAAAATCTAATAGATAGGGAAAGCATTATATTGATTTAAAGGACAATCAGATCTAATATGATAAGAAAAATACTTAGTAAGGAATTTTTTTTTTTAATTGGACTAAAACGAAGACCAAACCATATTGACTTAATTATTATTCAATTTAACTGATTTCATAAACAGGTGTTAGTAGAATTAATGGTTTGACTTTTCACTATATCCATTACCCTTACATGTTCATGCAAGAACTAATTAAGAGTGATGGCAAATAAAATATATAATAAGAAAGCAGTTAATAGAAAATGAAAAGCCGAATAATAATGATAATACATCCCCTTTCTAGGGATGGCCAAAATTAACTTTGGGATTGTAAGGTCATCACTCGTTTTGAAAGTAAATTATGTGTTCCAAGCCCTTAAAATCTCTTTTTATCTTACTCGATTTATGTGCGCAGTTCGGGCGCGTTTTCGAAAAGCTTTTATGTGAAAACTAAGAAAAATAAGGAAATTGGCTTTTAAAATTGATTAAATTTGACTTTGGTCAATATTTTTGGTAAACGGACTCGGACATGTGATCTGATGGTCTTATAGGGTCCGCAGTAAAATATGGGAGTTTGGCGTATGCCCGAAATCAAATTCCGAGATCCCAAGCCCGAGAAATAATTTTTTGAAAGAAATTATTTAACTGAAATTATAAGAGTTTTTGGAAATATAAAGATGTTTGAAATTGATGGTATTGGGCCCGCATTTTGGTTCTGGATCCCGATATAGGTCTTATATAATAATAAAGTTAAATATGCAAAGTTCGATAAGAATCGAAGTTCGTTTAGTATAAATCACACCTTCATTTGAGAAAAAATCAAAATTTTAATGTTCGTGAGTGATTTCATGAATTTGAGGTTTAATTCATAGTTGTTGATGTTATTTTGATGATTTGATCGCACGGGCAAGTCCGTATAATATTTTTGAACTTGCGTGCATATTTGGTTTGGATCCCCGAGGGCTCGGGTGAGTTTTGGATAGGTCGAGGAGTGAAATTCGACTTAGGAAAACTGTTGGTGTGTTGCAGGTTTGCAGGCTTTGCAATTGCCAAGCCTGGCTCGCAAATGCGAGCTCGCATTTGCGAAGAAAACATCACATTTGCAAAGAGGGCTGGGCAGGGTGGCCTTCGCATTTGCGAGGCTCAATGTCGCAAATGCGACCATAGCAGGTACCGCAATTGCGAACATTTGTTTGCATTTGCGAAGAGAGCAGGACTGGCCTACCTTCGCATTTGCGAAACCTAGGCCGCATTTGCGAGTTTGTATTGCGAATTTGGCATCGCAAATGCGATATCTGCACTTGTGTAAATTATAACTTAGACGAAATTTCTTCATTTTTCAAACTCTCTCAAACCCTAAGCTCTCTTGTTGTCCCCCGCAATATGTTTCCCCTTCGCAACTTTAACTATTAGTTCTGTTGTTGTTACTCATTGTACATGATATAACTGCACATGTTTATTTGGTAGTCATGTCCTAGGCTCGTCACTACTTCGCCGAGGTTAGGCTCGACACTTACCAACACATAGGGTCGGTTGTGCTGATACTACACTCTGCAATCTTTTGTGCAAATTTCGGTACTGGAGCATACGGACCTTGGCTAGGGGTTGCTGCCTTTAGTCCATCGGAGACCCGAGGTAGTCCTGTAGGCGTCCGTAGGCCTTGGCATCCCCTTCTATTATTTCCTTTTTGTTTTTACTTATTCAGAGACAGACTTGTGTATTTCTATTCAGACCTTATTTGTAGTATTTGTGGATGGTACGTGATATTGTAACACCAAATTCTGGATAGAGCTGTATTTAGACTTCCGCAATTTGTATTAAGTTAAACTATCAGATTTCGTCTTCCGCATTGCTTTTTATTATTATTATCCCGCTGTCATTTATTTGTTAACTCGTAACTGCTTATGGATAATGTAAAAAGATAATAATATATGAATGTGTCGGCTTGCCTAGCTTCCACGAGTATGCGCCATCACGACTCCCGAGGATGAGAAATCCGGATCGTGACAAGCATTTTCTTGTCTCTACCCAACACGAATAATCAGGTCTACAAAATAGAAAATATGATAGCGAAAATGCAGCAGTGGTGACTTCGTGACGGCAACGAGTCTCGTATTGAAACTCAAAATTGCTCCAAAATGTACATGCAAAGAAACCAATGAAATAAAGATTAGCGAGCAGTTTCATAGTTAAAGTGTAATAAAATCATGTCAAATTGATAAATCCATAAAGACTTGCACAAAATAGTTCAAGAGAAAAGGCTAACAGACTTGCAACATTTAAGGAAATCTTATAGCAATGTTACTAGGCGTACATATACAAAATTTTAATCCATATTAAAATAGTTGTTTACCTTGTATGAAAGCTATACACTCAAATCCAAAACGTTATTTTTTCTTTGAAATAATACTTACCCATTTGGCTCAAATTTTAAGCACAACGAAGCTAGCTACAAAGCCTGAACACAAGTACATAATTATTTTCAACTTCACGACTTAAAGAATAAAGAGTCTCAGGTGCTTAAATACTATCATAAACTGATATCTCCTATAAGTTGAAGTGATTTTTATCATATTGTCAGAATACTTGCCACAATTTTAAATAGCTATAGCAAGTATACACTCAAAAAGCTAAACAGGAAAACTCAAGAATCCTTACATCGACAGTGAAGTCCTAAAGTCATGGTATCCAAAAACAAATTCATTTTAATAACTCTCAGAATCTTCAAAACATGAAAACCATACTAAGTTTCTTAATTAAATGTTTCTTCAAAACTATAACACCGAGTTCCTAAGGACATGATACCTATAGCAGTGGAATAAGTTTGTATTCTTAACATTTTCAACTTAAACGATAAGCACAAAAAGTCATTTAAAGATGTTAACACATTTTCTATTAAGGTGCATGTGCAGATAAACTAACTTAACTAATGTGATATTTTTAATTTATTTTATAACACTAAAAATAGAAACAAAAAAAAACTAAGCAAGTTATCATTTCCTATAGTCACAATCTCTACAACATCAAAAGTCGGATAAAACCTTCTGTGGTGCAGTGAAGAGGAGCTCGAGAAGTTTCAGATCTATTCCCTCATAGAAGAGATCGCTCTAAATCAGTTTGAGCGAACTGAACCGAGAAACCACAGAGAGCTAACTTTTCAAAGTATTTTTGACGGAAATAATAGAGATTGCCTAAAAATTTGCCTACCCACGCGTGGTCAGCTTAAACGCGCTACTAGCGATATGGCAAGTAAAGAAAGTAACAAACACCAAAGCTCCAATCTTTTAAGGAATTTTTACATTCCTATTCCACGTAGGAAACCTTATTACCCTCATTGTTTAAGGTTTGATTTAATTACACTTAGTATACCAAATTATTAATCATATACCATACTTAATTAAGTATCTAATTAATGGGCAATTTTTACTCTTTAATTAAAGGTGTCCATATATACCACGTTTCTCTATCCCCCTAATTCCTAAGACCTGTGACGTTTTTACCCTCCCCTTTCTTCCTCTTTTCCATTCTTTCTTCTTCTCAAAAATACAGAGATAGAAATTGCAATTTTGTTACATACGAAATAGTAGGGCCCACGCTTTCCTATTTCTTTTCGAATTCAAAATCATATTCTTATGGTTTTATGACATAGAGCTACTGCCTTTTTGGTATGTAAGCAAAAGCAATCTAGGGCTCTCAATTTTTCTTTTGGAAAAGAGAAACATAAGCCCAGTCTCAGGCGTGGCAACTGTTGATATCCATCTCAAAATTCTATACAATATTTACCTTCAAATCACCCCTGAAACCAATCAACCCCTTACCCCTTCTTCTGACTTTGATTCAAAGATTCAACTTTTAAAGACTAAGCTTTACCCTGAAACCTTAAATTAATTTGTAATTTTTTTGTAGAAATTTTGTAGGTGAAGAGAAAAATTTGTAGTCAATATTTTTTTTAAATATAAATTGTAGCTTAATTGCAGTATAAATATAGTAATTTTGTAGATACTCTTAGAAACAATACAACTTTATACAATACTTAAACTGATTTGTAGTTTATTTGAAGAAATTTTGTAGATGAACAGAAAATTTTGTAGTCAACATTTTTTTCCAACATAGATTGTAGTTTAATTGTAGTATAAACGTAGTAATTTTGTAGATACCCTTAAAAACAATACAACTTTATACAATACTAAAACTGATTTGTAGTTTATTTGTAGAAATTTTGTAGATGAAGAGAAAATTTTGTAGTCAACATTTTTTTCCAACATAGATTGTAGTTTAATTGTAGTATAAACGTAGTAATTTTGTAGATACCCTTAAAAACAATACAACTTTATACAATACTAAAACTGATTTGTAGTTTATTTGTAGAAATTTTGTAGATGAAGAGAAAATTTTGTAGTCAACATTTTTTTTCAACATAGGTCGTAGTTTAATTGTAGTATAAATGTAGTAATTTTATAGATACCCTTAAAAACAATACTGCTTTATACTTACTTAAACTGATTTGTAGTATATTTATAGATAAATGTAGGAATTTTGTAGATATTAACATAAAATCAGACTTTCATAGAATTTGTAACATAACAATTTTAATCAGCTCCCTCTAATTCCTAAGACTAGCGGCGTTTTCCCCCTCCCCTTTCTTCCTCTTCTTCATTCCTTCTTCTAAAAAAATACAGAGATGAGACCCATTTTTTATAATCAGATTCTTCCCATTCAATTGTAGCATAATTGAGATTTTGGACATGATTGAGTGTTGTTGCTGAGGTATTGTTCTATATTTTATTGTTTTTTTTATTTGTGGATTGAGAAAAAAAAAGATGAAGAACAGAGTATCGGCAGTATTGGCTTCTATACTTTGACTTGATTTTGTTGAATAACTGGTCGCCTTTTTGATGTCTGGATTGAGGAAGAAACTCGACGAACTGATTTCTACAATTTGATTTCAGTTTGTTGAAGCTTTTCGTCTTTTTTTTTTGAATTACCAAAAACATTCGGGAGAGATCAGATAAAGGATTTGTGTTCAAATTTGAACTGAAGGTCGCTAAATCAATTAGGATATTCTTTTCCTGATTTTTAGCGCGCCATATTAGGAAGATTCTGCTACCATTAATTACTAATTAATGAATGATATAAAAATTGTAGAAAAACAGTGCACAGGTTGGATAATTTACAAATATACACGTATTTGATAATAAAATTTCATATATGATATAGGAAAGAAAAGCTCCATCATTTAATTTCATTTAGCCCAAATCCCGTAATACAATTCAAGTCATGGAAGGCATCAAATTCTATTTTTCCTTTAAATAACAAACTAGTGCTGAATCTAATTACTAACGTCACAAACATAAAGCTAAGAAAACTAACAGAAGCACTCAAACATCTTTAAAATAGACATAGAATTATCAAAATAAATAACAGAAAAAATATGATTAAAATATAGATCAACCCATTTGAGAACCAGACTGTGACGTTTTCTAAAAAAGAATTTTTTTTGTCCAAATACTTTCTGCTAGCGGAATTTCTTTTCGTTAATTTGTTTAGCTCAAACCCATGGCAGTAGAGATTGGTGTCACATGAAACAGAAAATGAAATCTCTAAATTTAATATAAGGCAAATGTTCTTTTGCATTACCTATCATTTTGTTAATTTGCCTTCGCCTAATTCCAAGTGGGTCGACATCGCTATCAGCAGCATATTTGAAGGCTCCAATACAGTTCTTTTTAAAGGCGTAATACATACGGAGACATCTAAAGTTGACATGATCTTTCACTTAGACACTTAAGTTAAGCCTCTTTCCAATTAGACACGTTTCTTAGGCAATTCTCATACCAATTAGACACGTTTTTTGATGGCTTATTAATTATTGTGTAGGGATTTGCTGCAGTTTTGAATGAAATTTTACCCAATGCTGAATTTAGAATGTGTGTCAGGCATATCTGGCCTAATTGGCTTAAGAAATGGAAAGGAGAGGAAAGGAGAAAACAGTTTTGGAGGTGCTCTAAATCTAGTTATAAAGTTATGTTTATTTGTAAAGATATTTGTAGGGATTTGTTATATTATACAAAAAAGTCATGGGTTAGAGTCTACTTTAAGTGTCTAATTGGTATGAGAATTGCCTAAGAAACGTGTTTAATTGGAAAGAGGTTTAGTTTAGGTGTCTAAGTGAAAGACCGTGCCAACTTTAGGTGTCTCCGTATGTATTACGCCTTTAATAAGACCTACTACAAATTTACCCTTTGTTTGTTCGTGGGTTAAGAAATATAGAAGTCTTCCGAGCCCAAAACTTAATTAATGAATTTTTGAACATAAAATACTTTTTTAATATTTTAAATTTTTTTTTACATTAATGGGTATTTCGCAGTTTTATACTGCGAATTGGGTTAACGGATTTTTTTTCGTTAATGCATTTCGCAGTATAAAACTGTGAAATATTAAAAAAAAAAATTTTTTATCGAATTGTTTGAGACGGGCCGATCTCATTTTTGAACTAGCATTTCGCAATATTATACTGCGAATTTAGGTAATTCGCAGTATAATACTGCGAAATCGTCTGATTTTAGGCCCCATCAATAATAATTAACTGACATAACAATAATTTAAATTCATAAAACGCAGTATAATACTGCGAATTACTTTGAAAAATTGTACACCCCAAGGCCGGATTTGCCTTATTTATATGCGCTTCAATTTTATAAAAATTCATTCAACACTTAAACTTCAAACATACGTTTATTCTCTCTT
>MU731481.1:25646-44809 GCA_026770625.1 Nicotiana glauca
TGAAGTGGAAGCGTAGGCCCCCTGGACTTTACTGTAGTGGTAAGAGCATAACGGTTGATGTGTAGATTAGGCACACATCATGTGTTTGAACCCTACCTCAGACAAAAAATGTAATGAAGGGTAGAGGGGTAGACCTATTATCCACCGAGTTTCAAACCGTGCGCCACTTGCCCTTGGGGATTTCTCGGTCATCAAAAATTTAAAAAGAAACAGAAAAATTCTTAGGCAGTCTTAGATTATATCTCGTTTGATCATGGAATACCTTTCGTTTACTCTCTCTTTGAGTCGTCAAGACAGATGTTGATCCATAACCTTGAATGCTTTCACCTTATCCTGTTATAGGCTTGGAGAAATATCACTGTGAAAGATACAAAAGACTTTGTATAGAGTGTAAACTTGACTTGTCAAAATAGAAGAAAAGAATGGGGAAGTCATTTCTTTTGAGTTAAGTGGCTCTTTTTGGTAAGTAATTTGTAATATCACTCCTGTAATATATTGTTTAAAGCGCGAATATTGAATACAATGAAGGTTACGACTCCTACAGAAGTCCGGTACCAAAAGGTGTGGCCTAGTGGTCGATGAAGTGTGTGATTTTTGTCCATCAACCTAAGTCTTGTTAGTAAAGTTACCTAATACCCGTGTTGGTGGGAGGTCGTAGGTATTCGCTGGAATAATTGAGATATGTGTAAACTGTCCGAACACCACCTTTGGGTTAAAAAAAACTACTCTCGCAGGTCCTCTTCTTGTTCACTTTTCCATTAAAGTTTTGGATATTTGTTGACATTTGATGCTTCCAAACAAATCAAAATTGCTATGCACTTTTGGAAGATTTTGGCATCTTGATTAGATCACTTTCTAACCATAATTTTTTGTAGATAATCGTGGTGTCCGAGCCAGTTTGCGCCCATCTCGACTAATTTCATGGACTTGCCATCTCCTACTAGCAACAACGTATGACTAATTCCACGGACCTGCCATCTCCCACTAGCAACAGCGTATCAGGTAACTCTATCTATCAAGGCTCGGATAGAGCGAAGAAAAAATCACCTAGTGTTTTTGCCTCCGCTGGAATTTGAACCTGAGACCTCATGATTCTTACCCGCTTCATTGATCACTAGGCCACACCTTGGGTGCCACTTGCTAACCATAGTTAGATTCCTTTTAATAGCCTGTTTGGCCAAGCTTATTTTTGGCCAAAAGCACTTTTGGCCAAAAATTGAGGTGTGTGGCCAAGCTTCTGGAAGGAAAAAAAAGTGCTTTTGAGGAGAAGCAGAAGCAGTTTTGGAGAAGCAGAAAAAAGTAACTTCTCTCTAAAAGCACTTTTTTGAGAAAAATACACTTAGAAGCAGTTTTTTAAAGCTTGGCCAAATTGTTGCTCAGAAGTGCTTTTCAAACTAATTAGCCAAACACAAACTGTTTCTCACCAAAAGTACTTTTGAGAAAAATACTTTTGAAAAAAAACACTTCTCAAAATAAGCTGATTTTTGCAGCTTGGCCAAACGGGCTATAAGATGGCTTATTGGTCATATGCAACTCATGGAAAATTTTATTTTGTGTCTCATATAACTGACACTAGTTGTATGAGGCAACCTTTTTGCTCACAGTTTTGTGGACACAGATTTCTGTGACCCAGAAGTGTAAGATTGGGATCCACAATTTGTGAGACAAAAATGAATCTCATACAATTAGTGTCAGTTGTATGAGACACAAAATAAAACTTCTCGCCGCTCATAATGATTTATGAGTCTACATGAATGTCCTGTCCTTTTCAAGTAAAGAGGCCCACTAGATTTAGTACATAAACCTGTAAAATTGAGATGATTGCCAAAGATTTATTGCTGTCTGCATTCCTAAAAGGCCTTTCTGTTTGAACTGAAAAATTGAAGCTTTTGGTAGCTATTCGTTGGACATGGTTTGAGGAGAGAAAAGGCCTCTGCTGCTGTTATATGAAAAAGAAAAGGTGGTACGTTTGTACAATCAGAACTGGCAAATAAATCCAAGAAATTTTGCCTTTTTGATGCTAAAGCTCTAATGATGTGTATACTCATTTTTATGTTTTTTTTTTCACATTGCAATTAATGTGCCTTATTTTCACCACTGAAATCTGAATAAATGGATGCCTCTGGTTTTGTTTCTTGATTGATACCTTTAAATATAAATGTATGTACTAGAGCTTTCTGTGGAAAAAGAAAACATTAAGTTTTTCCCTTATTGTAGGCATAGTAATTTGCCCTGCAATTCAGAAATACTGCTGGATTGTACCTATTTTTTTGGACTAGACATGTTGGATTGCATTAATTGAAGTGGAGACTTATAGGAAATTCCTTGGTACGAATTGTGAAATTCCAGGAAGAAGGTGATTTTTTTTTTTAGTGGAAATAGTATTTGAAAATTAGAGTTCTTTTTTGGATATGAATACAATTTGAAGTTGTTTTTTGAATTTTTGTGAGTGATTTTAAGTGAAAATTTTGAAAAGTAGTTTTTTTTTTTTTTTGAGTTTTTAAATTTTTAAAAAATTTCGAAATTCAACTTCAAGTGTTTCATGGTCAAATACTAATTCCGGAAAAAAGTGAATTTTTTTAATGGCCAAACGCGCCGTTAGACTTTTGTGATGGCCAAGAAATTTTTGAAAGCGGTAGTGTGCGGTTTGACAACTCGTTAGATAATGGTTCCACCCCTCTATTATTTTTTACTTAAATACCAGGTTTCTTAGGTAAGCTTAGATTATATCGCGTTTATTTTCTTTGATAACAAAATACTTTTCGTCCTGTTTATTTTAGGTGACACCATCAATAGGGGTTTATAAATATGATTATTAAAGAATTTTAGAGGCTTACCAAGAATTGACGTACAATCTTTTGGAATGGATATTAATTCAGCTAGGGAAAAAACATTTTAGTAGCAAAGGATTTACATTTGGACAAATTTGGGTTTTAAAAATTAGTTATTGTTCTTCCACTTACATAAGGTTCTATATTTGTTCCAAGTTTTGTTTTTAGTTTGATTAGAAATTTTGTTCGTCAATATCGAGATAACTGTGAGATCTGTGAACTTTTAGTTTTATATTTGAATATTCCTTTATTTAATATAAAGATGAATTATTCAATATTGAAAATGTCTGAATTATATAATATTGAAAATGTCAAGTGTGACTTCTAGGTAACCTTTTTCAAGACAAATTATTTAGCATTGTAAAGAAACGGGGAAGTGCATGGTTAGCCACTAATAATACATGTATTTACTTTTAAGCCACTACTTTAATGAACTTTAACTGCCCGGACGAAAATACTCTTCTGCTCATGTCCTTAACTTTTGAATTTAACTTCAGGACTTCAGGAATACATGTCCTTAATTTTTGAACTTATAACTCTAAGTTCGGGATTTTAGGACTACATGTCCTTAACTTTGAACTTCGAACTTTAAGTTCAGGACTTCAGGACTACATGTCCTTAACTTTTGAGCTTAACTTCAGGACTACATGTCCTTAACTTTTGAGCTTAACTTCAGGACTTCAAGATTACATGTCCTTAACTTTTGAACTTGTAACTGTAAGTTCAGGACCAAGTGTCCTTAATTTTTGAGCTTGTTAGTTTAAGTTCAGGACCTATTGTCCTTAACTTTTGGGCTTCTTAACTTTTGAGCTTGTTAGAGCCCGTTTGGATGGGCTTGTTTCAAGTGACTTTTAAGCTATAAGTAGGAATTCTAGCTTTTAGCTTTTGACTTGTTTTATTATTTTAGCTTAATAGCCTGTTTGGCCAAGCTTCTTGGGAGGCCAGAAGTGCTTTTTTTCCCAAAAGCACTTTTTTTTCCTAACTTAAGGTGTTTGGCCAAGCTTATTTGGGAAAAAAGTGCTTTTGGGAAGAAGCGGAAGCAGTTTCAGAGAAGCAGAAAAAAGTAGCTTCTTTCCAAAAGCAGAAGCAGAAGCAGTTTTGACTTTTCTTCTTACCTAAAATACCCCTAACAAAATATAGTATATATCAAAATAACCTTTAAACCTAATACTTAGGATATTAATTTATAAATATTTTTTCTTATTTTTAGGAAAACTTTATAATATATAGTGACTTTAGGGGTGAATGCTTTTTATATTTGTTGAAGGAATTTTAATATATTTAACTTATATTAAAAGAATTAAGTACTTTTTAATTTTATTTTCATATTTTACTTAAATAAAATAATTTTTTTAATTATTGCATATAATAGCAAAATTTTTAGATTATTTATTTACTTATAATATTAATTATTAAGTAAATCTATTCATGTCCTTATTCGTAATTTGACACTTAAAAGCACTTTCTAAAAAGCTTGGCCAAACATAAATTATTTCTCAAAAGTGCTTTTCAGACTGATTAGCCAAACACAAACAGCTTCTCTCCAAAAGTACTTTTTTCAAAAGCACTTCTCAAAATAAGCTGAATTCTCCAGCTTGGCCAAACGGGCTATAAAAATAAGTGCTTAAAAGCACTTTTTTACTTTATCCAAACACTACAAATAATTTAAAAGCTATTTTGGCTTAAAAGCACTTAAGACAAGTCAATCCAAACAGGCTCTTTGTCTAAGCTCATGACTTCAGGACCTATTGTCCTTAACTTTTGAACTTTTAACTGTAAGTTCAGGACCTATTGTCCTTAACTTTTGAGTTTGTTAGTCTAAGTTTAGGACCAAGTATCCTTAACTTTTGAGCTTGTTAGTTTAAGTTCAGGACCTATTGTCCTTAATTTTTGGGCTTCTTAGCCTAAGTTCAGGACATATTGTCCTTAACTTTTGAGCTAAGTTCAGGTAGGGGTGTCAAATTTGGCCCAAGCCCAAATGACCCGCCCAAGGTTGGGTTGGTTATTGACCCGTCCATTTATTGAACTTAGCCCGTCTTGACCCAACTCATCTCAACCCATTTAAAATTGGGCTAATTTTTAGCCCAAATTGATCCATGATTAAGTTTGTCAAAATATCTTAGAAATAATTTTATTTTTTGTTTAATATTTTAAATATGACCATAACGAAAGCAAAAAAGCCTTATTTAGTAATTATACAATTTATAAGAAAATAACACATATTAATTAAAGTTTAATAAGAGTTGGGCGGGTTGGGTTATAACTCGAATTTTAACCCATCTTTACCCAACCCATTTTAGCCCAAATAACTTTTGGACGGGTCACTTGACCCGCCCAATTATTGACTCAACCCATTTTGACCCGTCCAAAATTGACGCAACCCGCCCATTTGACACCCCTAAGTTCAGGACTTCAGGACCCATTGTCCTTAACTTTTGAACTTGTAACTGTAAGTTCAGGACCTATTGTCCTTAACTGAGTTTGTTAGTATAAGTTCAGGACCAAGTGTCCTTAACTTTTAAACTTGAAACTCGAAGTTCAGGACCAAGTGTCCTTAGCTTTTGAACTTCTAGCTCTAAGTTAAGGACCAAGTACCTACCACAATCATGACTCTTTATGTCTTCTGCTATGCATTTTGTGTAACCCGATAACACCTCGAATTATACTGACTGTATTTGCCTCTCCAAAAACATCAAGATTACAATTATCAAAATCATTATTAACAGCAAAAAGTAAAATATCTGGCCACTTCCAGAACTCGTTAAAAATGCTTCTAGAATCATTTAGGTGAAATTTAAAGAAAAAAGAAATGATATAAGCAGGAACTGAAATACATGAGTAATTTCAACAAGAAAAGAAATATTGTTAAGAAAGAGCATCCAAGATTTTTAACGATTTGAAGTTTGGACATTGACGAGTAGCAGATTCAAAATATCTTATTAGATCAAATTAGTTCCAGTATTTGCAGAAGACTGGATAGACTCTTTTATGTCAAATCCGGACTTGATAGAGGGTTTGGGAAGGAAAAGAGATAGAAGAAAGGATAATACAATCTTTTCATATTAATTTTAATAGACTAGTGGTTACTATTGCTAAACATTAAAAATGTTGGATAAAAAGTAAATACCATCTTAAATAGTGACTATCCCATGCCATTTCTACTAAAGAAATGAGGTTGAACAAGAAGTATGTAAAAATGCATATGTTTTATATAGTCGATTAATTTAATTTGAAATTATTTTATTTATCTATATTATAATATTTTTTTAATAAGCATTAAACTGAGACCTTCATATTTTTTTTTTAAAAAAGAAAAAAAAAAGATTGAAGAACATAACCTGACATGAAAAAGGCGTCAGGCTTACAACTTCAGTTTAAATGCAACACATAGGATATTTGCGAGTCATTTCTCGTATTGTATCGACTTAGACATTTCATGTTATCACCACTTAAGTGTTTGAAAAAGAAAAAAGTTTTTTGTTTGTGGCATGAGGAAATATATGTAATAAAATGATGAAGTGATAGGAGTTGGCCTCACCAAGATGTATTTGTCACATTCCATACACTTTCTAATCAGTGATTAAAATTGTCATGACTACAATTTGAACTTGTGATTTTAAGTAATTTTTGGATGAAAAATATTTAAAGCAAAATTTTGAACTTCTATTGCTACTTTCCTCAATTTTCCTTTATGATTTTGAATCTTTTTGCCACTATACTAAAATATTCCTTTATACCAAGGGAATTCAAAAGTATATAGATAACTAACAAAATTACTACTTCCAGAATATAATTTTTCGACAAAAGATTTAGTAGAACATCTTTCTCACAGTTAGCTCTAATAAAGTCTCTTGTATTTACATTTAAAATTAAGGGAAATTACCAGCTATGTCCATTTAGAAGTTGCTCATTACAAAAATTGGCTAATTGATAAAATATTACTAATATTAGCCAAAATGGCCAATTAGCTATTTGTAGCAAAAAAATATCAAATTTTTACTTTCTTTTGAGTGGGTGCTATTAGAATAGATTGGGTATATCTTAAGGAGCTTGAATCTCAGTTTTGGGATGATTTGGTGAAGTTTTGAGGTGATTTGAATTGAAAATTCGAAGTAATGAAAAAAAATGATACGTGTATCACACTGTGTATTACATATGTATCATATTTGTATCGATTGTGTATCACATGTATATCCATGTATATCTGTGTGTGAGATACATGCGTGATACATGTTTGATACATGTGTCACAAAAGAATTTTTTGACATCGATTTAATTATGAATTTTGATACAAAACCAGTCTAAATCACCTCCAATCTTCCTTAAATTTTGTATCTTGACTTATCTATATGTTTTCAATGAATTTCGATTATACCCATTAAAAAATTCCTTGTTTGTTTCGATTTTTGGAATATTGGATAGAGGTTGGTAAGTTGACACTAAGTTTCCCTAAAATTATTACATCCACTCCTGCATTGGTCTATTGAATAAAGTATTTTATTCATACAAATTGCCGCTATTATTTGGTACTGTAAAATCAAAGATTAACATATTAATCACAATTAGAGCAATGAAAACATTTAAAAAATCTTTTGAGATTATTACATAGAATTAAGATTTCATTTTCATATGAAAGTGATGGCAATAGGCAAGATCAACAAAAAATGTAGACAACGCAGTGGTGCAGTGGCGGAGGCAGGATCTCCAGGAAGGCGGCCGACGATCCAGCGGCGGTATGATTTGTAGTTGAACATTTTTCATAATCTTCTTTGCTCACATAAGCCTCTGTGTGCATTTCAGTCCATGTGAATACTAGAAATTGTTGAGAAAAGAAAAAGAAAATTAGTTCCATTTTACTTCCCCTTGACAGTGGTATATGTTGTATATCCTACATGTAAAAATATACAGAATTCCATATACATTAATAGTCTTTATGTTTGATACCAAAAATATATTCTTTGAAGATGTCCAATCTTGAGCTTTAATAGATTGTTTGACCAAGCTTCTCCAAAGCCAAACGTACTTTATTTAAAAAAATAAGTGTTTTATTTTTAAAGTTGAAGTGTTTGGTCAAATTTTTAAAAGAAAAAAAGCAATTTTGAGTAGAAGTAGAAGCAGCACAAGAAAATAGCTTCTCCCAAAAGCACCTTTTTGATAATTACGTTTGAGAAAAATACAATTATAAACACTTTTTAAAAGATTGGTCAAACACTAATTGTTATTCAGAAGTACTTTTCAAATTAATTAACCAAATACAAACTATTTCTCACCAAATATATAACTAGGGGTGTACATAAGTCGGGTTGGTTCGGATTTTACAATTACCAAACCAAACCAATTGTGTCGGATTATTAAATCTAAAGACCAAACCAATAAAACTCGGGTTTTTCACTCTCGGTTTTTCTCGAATTTTCGGATTTTTTTCCCGTAATATTTTCGTAGAACAAAACATATAAATTATGCTCAAAATATTTCTTTAGTCCTAGTAAGATACAACTATATAAAGTATTTTCCAAGAAAATAATATAAAATATGATATGCCATGGCATTATTCTAAAATATTCAACAATAAAGACAATAAAATTATGTAATATAAATATTGCTAATTAAAAAGCCATAATAAAAATAAACATAATCTAAGATTACTAAATCATGCTAAAATAAGGGAGTATTAAATACATGACTAAATGCTAAAGAAAAAATAAAAATAGGTTATGCATTTTTATCTAAATTATTGCAAAACAAAACATAGATATTCAATACATTCTCGTTCGTAATATTGAATTAAATGTCTTTTGTTAGCATTAATATTGATTTGATTTTGGTTTGGGCTTTTGTTAGCACTATTTAATTTACTAATGTTAATGGCTATAAAACTTATTGGAACATTCAAAAGTTCTAAGTGCAACCTTGAAATAATACCTTAAAAGATAAAATTATGAAATTTTTTAAGAAATATTTATAAATTACATCACAATAAGTATATTTATATATTAAATATATCTATAATTTCTATATATGTAATGTCGGGTTGGTTTGGTTTCGGTTTGACTTTCTTTAGTTAAAACCAAACCAAACCAAACCAATTATGATCAGCTTTTTTTTTCAACACCAAACCAAATCAAACCAACCCATAATCGGGTTTTTTTTCTCGGTTTGACTCGGATTATCGGGTTGGTGCAGTTTGTCGGTTTCCTTTGTACACCCCTATATATAACCTACTGTTAAGTGATAGGAAATAGGTATTTGGCCAATATATAGCCTACTGATTAACGAGTATCATAAGTTTCTAATTATAAGATTACTTTTGACCTTAAGGTACAACTCATATAATGGAGCTACTACGTTATAAACTACACCACATACTCTACTTAGGTGACACCACAAGTGTCAAAATTTTACTAGGTGATTCAAAATATAAAGAACTAAACATACAAAAAAAAAATTCAAACATATATTATGTATGCATATTTTTATTTATTTAATTATCCATTGTAATCGACAAAAGAAGTGTCAAAATTAATTTCCCTTGTACATAGATGAATCCACCACTAAATAGCATGCAATCACCAAGGCTTCAATATATATCCCTTTTTCTTCTTTTCGAAACTAGAGTAATCGAGGAATCAAATTGAAAAACAACTATTATGCGAATCATATATTAGTAAAATATTATATTTGATTCCATATATTAGTCGTTTTGGCAAATATATGTTAATTCTTTTTTTGGTTTTGACTCAGTGTTCGGTATCCGTATTGGGATCCGACTAAATTTGGATTCGTGCTGGAAGTCGGTCCCGCATTGGAAGTTAAAATGCTCCCTAACAAAGGTGCTCCACACCCAAGACTCAAATCCGAGATCTCTGGTTAAGGATGAAGGAGTACTTACGACTCTACCACAAGTACACAACCCTTAATTATCAGTAAATATATACTAAAATTGGGTTAGAGAATTTAGGCATGCATATATACCTAAAGTATCACCAGACTTGAAGTTTTGTTTAGCAGCCCAATTTTTGTAATCAGCTTCTCCACCTGGTGGAACTGTCCATCCAAGACTTCCTCCTACATTTTAGGTTGATTGTGACTGCTGCTGCATCAATCCCCCCTTTGCTAAAGGATAATAACATTAATGAATGGGACCAGTTGCTGTGGGCCATTGTCAAGGAGATATCTTAAGACCTAACTGTTAAGAGGAAAAAAATTATTCACTCAGATGTTTATACCACGTAACGGGAGCTTTGGAACAACAATCAAGTTGTTGATGTGTGACCTATAAATTACGAGTTCGACCGTAGAATCAGCCATTAATGCTTGTATTAGGGTAGCTGCCTACATCAAACCCCCTTTGAGTGCGCCCTTCCCAGGACCCTACGAGAACGCGAGATGCTTTGTGCACCGGGCTGCCCTTTGACGTGTACCACACTAATGAATAGATAATGTATGTGCGCGTCTTTTCATATGCACCTTATTTAATTAGTTTCATGGATAATTATAGAGATATTCCTTCAAAATTTTGCTTCATTATACTAACTTCCCTCGTGGTTTACTATATTAAGTTTCCAGAACTCTTCTATATAAGTGTATAATAACTACTTTTTGTTCTGATATACTCACTTGCACTAATTATTAGCCACGCTGCCTCTTAATTATCAGTCACAATCTCTATAATGGATTTTCGATGCGCTAATGCAAGTTATAGTGTTGGTGCAGGTCATGGCATTGTCATATGACTTAGTTGTAGCAACTAAAAAAGTAGTCAATGGAAGCAGACGGACCTAGGATTTGAGCACAAAGGGGCACCATTATATGCTAATAACTAGCAATAAAATTTGGCATACACCTCTTTGAAACTTACGAATTATAATGAGTATCTTTCAAGTATAAGCAAAATGAAGTTCTAAAGAAAGAGAAAACACTGAACATAGAGGGATATTTCTTCTCAAAATGGGTGCTACGAAAAGGGAAGATGTTTGGTTTTAAGCATATTTGGAAATTTAAAGTTTTTAATTTTTTTCTTAAACAAAAAGTGGCCAGTGATCAAAAGGGTATTCAAACTTCAAAAATTATCAAAAAACTTACTAAGGAAATCAAGATTAAAGATTTGTTAATAGTTAAAGAACTGGAGAATAAACTTTAACCCTTAGTTCGCATTACCGAGTCGGGGTTGACAGATATATGCTACTTTGTCAAAGTAATTGTTGAAGAAGATTGTGGCAGAAATATTAGTATTTTTCTATTTTTGCAGTGATAAGTTGTAACTTGAGGCTTTTAATTTTAAGGGAAGAATTTAAAAAAGAACAAAATTAATTAAATTGACCATTATGTATTAGTACTAAATTATAATTTAAAAAAAAAGAAAGACAAAAGTAAAAAAAATAGCATATTACTATTAAGTATAAATTATAATTGAATATAAAGAAGTAGAGTATTAATTATATTGAATTGAAAGAAGTAAAACAGAAAGGAGGTGAAAAAGTTAAGATAAGGGTTTCGAACCTAGGTCCATGCAGTAAAGAAAGAATTTAAAGTGGCACATGCAACTAGCTCTTCTATCCATCTTTTTACCATTTGGAGGCACAAATAATGTCTTTAAGGGGTCACAATAGTGTATACAGAGATATAAAAAATATATATATTGAGGGTTTTGCCGAGGTTAATGGAGTCCCTTGATCCCTCAACCCACAACGTGGGGTTCGCCTCTGAACGGAAGTACATTAACACAAACATTTGACTATATATTTAATTGGATGACTTCTATAATCCTCCACTGTTATACATATCACGATACGGCATAGCTGTAAATTTTTTTTCCATCTCGTTTTTTTTAGATTTATCAGTGAAAACTAAAAAATAATTTAGTTTAATTTTATTTTAGTAGAATTGGTTGCTTTAACAAGGTCGTAGGAGAAGCTTCCAAGTTAAGCAAATCGTGAAACATCTTTTTAGGCTGCTGCTAATTAATGTCAAGTGGACCAAAACATCTTTCACACCTAAAGTTAACAAAATCAATTTTAACTTTTTAGCCTTTTCCATATGGAATTAAATATGGGGCTATACTGCCTAAAAGCATATTAACTTGATCATATTTCTTTTGTTTATTACATAATCAATATTAAAATATATACCCTGCACTTGTGCTGCTGGGACAACATTATTTTAGTTCTTTTTCTCATTAATGGCATATTATTTATTTTTTGTGGTGCATACTTTTTAATGTTGAACATGACGATATTAACATTATTTCATTGGGATTAATTATTAATACTACAACACGAGCATCCCGCCAAAAAATTACATGTGTGTTGGCAAAAAATATAAAATAGTTACTGTATATTTCCTTCGGTCCATTTTAATTGAATTTTTTGCCTTTTTTTGATAGTCCACAATATAATTTTTATCAGACCGATAGACATATATCAAATATACAAAAACAAATGAGCCGATAAGAAGATTCATATTATAAAACCTTGATATTCGTAATATCATATTATAACTGCTGCTTAACATTTTCAAGCAACACTTTTTTACTTTTATTTATACATTATATTTTTAGTGAAATTATAAGAATAAAACTTAGTAATGTCTTGTCGTTTGAACTAATTACCATTAGCACTAGTCAAAACTAACCCTAATCACAAGAAATTGTCATTGTTCTTGACCTGATGACATGATTATTTCTTCAACTTTTGTAGAATGTGTCTAATCACAATTTTTAATTAAGACTAATTAATCTATTAAGTTGTCCCTCTCGTTGACGTGTTAGGCACTTTAATTTGATTTTAAGTACACAACAAAGACCTTATCAGCTCAGCTAAGCAAGATTAGACTCTAGTCCATGAAAATTAATATCTTCAAGATTTGGTGTCACTTTTTGTCAATTGCTTGGCCCCTCATTCTTATTCTTTTAATTTTATTTTTGAGGGTCTATTATTTGGTGAGTTCGAGGCTCATGTGTCAAATTCTGAAATGTGATTTTGTAATTTTGTAAAAAGAGATTTTCCCTCCTTGTAATAAAAGAAGAGTAAAGAAAAGGACCTGAAAGGGGTTACATCATCTAACATTTGGTTTTAATTTCACATTTATTTATTAGCTTTTTAAAGTAAAATTTGAATATTAAAAATCACTACAGCACGGTGAAATTATTAAACAATTGTAAATGCCTAATTTTCGCCCCATCTTTTTCTTCCACATTAATTATATATATGTCTGCGTGTGTTTGTTCTTATTCGTGTATGTGTAGGTTTTAAAATTTTTTACTATGATTTAATTAAGAGAGGAACAAAAGCTTGGGCTAGTTTCAATTTAAACTAAAATGGGCTAAAAATTCGGACCAAATCAATGGCCCAATAGCACTGACCTGGTCCGGAAAAGGATGGCCAGGAGGCAACCAAAGCGTAGTTTCAGGGCGAAGCTACGTCGTTTTAGTTAAAGAATCAGAGATTACATCTCATCCATCCATAGTCCTTTGATCCAGCGGTCCTAATTCAATCTCTCACCTAGGTATTTAAAGCCTATAGAGACCGAAAATTACCCCCATTTTTCTCCCGTATCTCTTTCTTCTTCCTCTCTCTTCTCACTCTCTCATCTCTTCTTAGAGACCCGCCTTCTGCCGCCCATCTCCGCCGGCGGAGCCCCTCCAAACACCTCCAAAATCTCAACCCCTACTCCCCTTAACCCCCTCTTTCTAAATATCCAACCCAAATCTCTCAAAACCCACTCAAATTTCACGATTTTCAGATCTAAGAAAATCTACAACCCACTTTTTCTTTAAAATCGTGAAGATTGAGCCATTTCCTCTACCTAATACCTATATGGATGGATAGAGCTCGGTGTGGGCTACCAACAGACTTGGACTCGACCCAAATTCTGGCGACCGAATTCCGGTGGGTCGCCGGCAGTCACCAAAAAATGGCGAATATCTCTGATTTCTCTATATTCTGACTTAGAGCAAGTTTTTATTTTTAATTACATTGAAATTGAACTCCGGTTCACCCGATTTTAAATGTTTCGATGTTATCAACAATAAGAGCTTGCTCAGGATCGAACACTTCTCGAATCGCCACCACTGCCATTGTCCCGCCATTACCCGAGTGCTCGAACTTGGTAAAATTCCTAATTCCTTTCTCCTTTCTTAGATTTTCAGTTTTTCTTATTTGATTTGGTAGTTTTGTTTAAACAAGTTCTAATAATCGATCGACTACTTCGTATAATATCATTTCTGATTTTTTCGCTTAATTATAATCATCCAAGTTTGATTAGTAGTGGTAGTTAAAAGTTTAGCGTATATTACTAGTTTGAAGTAGTAGTTCAATTTCGCAAAGAATATTTATTTAGTTTCTTGTTCGTCGTTTCAGTAGCAAACTAAAATAACCGTACAATCCCAAAGAGAATAGTCTACTAATGTGTGTGCCAAGACCTGGTATCACAGGTACGGGCAACTAGTAGAATATACAAAATAATATCTCTATCCTACTGTCTGAAACAGAATAGACAGTCAAAAGTAAGAAAAGACTCCATCACGTTGCTGATCGGCACAGGAAGGGAAATAACTCACCGTAAAAGTCTCAGACTACGATCAGGGATGCACACCGGTCTGATAGCCAGATGATCCTGCCTCAGGGCCTGTATAATTAATTACAAAAGCATAGCATGAGTACATAAATAATATATACCCATTAAGTATCCCGTATAATCTCGAAAAAGTAGAGACGAGAGGTCGACTTGATACCTACCAGGGTCAATTAATATAATATAAGATTATGCCAGGCATGAAGGTCACAATTATATAACAGTCGAAATAATAATTTATAAGTCATGTCATTTTATTATCACAGTTAATCATCTTGAATTCAACCATTAATCAGAGAAGTCACCAATAACAATTCACATAAATATCATGCGCACATTATGCCGAGGTCGACGGCCCGATCCAACAGAAAAGAAATTGTGCACTGCAAGAGGGTCGAGTGGCGCGAACCGTAGATGCATCTATTTCTACCGAGACGATTGGCTCGATCCACAAATATCAATTATCAACAGAATAATACAAGAAGGCGCATTTATATTCAAATCAACTCATACAAGTACTCAACAATGCATATATTAATTTATGTTCATTTCCAATTCTCTAACATATCCTAAATGATCACATTAGCAGGAAAACATATAACATTTTGCAAATATAGCATGATACGGGCCCTAAACTACCCGTACCTTTAGCATGATCGATAGTAGCTATGCACGGACTCGTCACCTAGTGCGTACGTAGCCTCCGCATTTAGTGGCAGATTATACAATTATTACTCATATGGGGACAATTCCTTCTTATAAGGTTAGAAAGGAGATTCACCTCGCTCCAAAGTGCATTTCCAATGCCAAGAACAAGCTCGAACTCTCAATTTGGGGCCGAACGATCTGAAACTAGTTAAATGGGGTAAGAACTAGTAATATAAGCTCACAAGATCATATTCCAAATATTAACACAATTTCCCAACCTTAAACACGAGTTTTCTAAAATCCGACCGCAGGCCCACGTGCCCGGATTTTGAAATTTTTCGAAGGAAGTTATTTTTTGTAACCTAAGGATCAATAATATATGATTTCTACTCATTTCATAACCAATTTCGTGGAAAAATTTAAGTTTTACAAAACCCTAGGTTTGCTCCACCCTCTGTTGATATCCAATTTTTTTTCTGTATATTTTTTATATGAAAAATACTTTCAAAATAGTATATATGTACATATATAAGCATGTCCAAATATTTTATTATTTTTATTTTTTTAAAAAAACTTTTTTAAACCGATTTATTGCCCTATTTTAGTAATACAAAAGCCAATAAGTAATCTTTAAATTATTATTTTAGTGATTAATCTATTTTATTCTTTTATTTATGTCAATATATAGCTAAGGTAATTTTTACACATTTTTATAATTGATTTGGATTTTTTAAACTAAATTTGCACTAAATTGCAATTCTAGCCTATTTTAAGATTTAAATGGCGTTTATAATTATAAAATTTATTTCAGTATTTTTAATTTAATGATTGTCACACCTTCTTTTTTACCTACACCCGCGAAAGGTATAATAAATGGAGTTATTTCCAACTTGAAGTAACAATCGAAACGAGATTATTTAATTTAAGATCAGAGTCGCCACTTGGGAGATTTATGGTGTCCCAAGTCACCGGTTGAATCCCGAATCGAGGAAAAGAATGACACTGTTTAACAGTCCGCGAACCAGAAATCTGAGTAAGAAATTCTGTTAACCCGGGAGAAGGTGTTAGGCATTTTCGGATTCCGTGGTTCTAGCACGGTCGCTCAACTGTCATATTTGGTTTATTTATTTGATTTTAGTACATGTTTTGACCTATGTGTTTTTAACTTTGAATCGCTTTTATAATTATTATTTTAAGAGAATTGCAACATCGTGAAAATATGTCTCGAATCGCGTCACATAAATGCACTCGCAATTTTTGACATATTTCGACTTCGTTGAAATTTGGATTTGGGTCACATAAATGTGCACCCGTATTTAAGAAGGTAAAATTATTTAAAAAAACACGCCTAAAGCGACTAACGCGTTATTATACTTGGGGAAGGCCGTGAAATTCACTAAACGGCCTATCCTGAATTCTAAGTATTTTAACACAATTATTTATTAAGGGCCCCGCAATTTATATATTTTGTTGGGCGAGGCTAGTCTCATTTTTATTTAAAGGTCAATCCTAAAGCGGACTATGATTTTTCTATTTTTATGTGTCTCTAAAAATAAAAGGAAAGTCCTAATTAAATTATTATCGGCCTAATACAGGCTAAGCAATAGTTTTAAACTAAACATGCCCTTAGGCTCAAAGATAAGCCCGAGGAATATGAATTGAAACAAGGGTCCACAAACAAGTATTGCCCGAACGTGGACCTTAGCCTTGGCCCAAACGAGAAAGGTATTCAAAATGTGACTTGGGCCCGCGTCAAGCTGCTCAGCCTTGATTCTTACCCAAACGGAATTCCAATTAAAAAGAACGAAGACATGCTAAGTTATTTCACATCATGCCAATATGCATTTAATAATTGAATATAAGGAGGAGTAATGTGTACTTATTCATCTTTATTGGAGATTGATTATTCTACCCCAATTTCATACCTAGGCTATTTTTATCCGTTTTCCTACTGGTGCACTCCTAGTATCGCTAAAGGTGAATAACAAATCGAAACTATGGATCAATTTTGACAACACTGATTATTGACTCAAATCCTTCAACAACATTATACGTGAATAGGCTAATGTCTTAGGCTTAACACAGACTAACTAGTTCCAGACTAATTCAAACTAACCTTACTAAACTAATACTCAACTTGTGATTTTAAACCTGAACTTCTGAAGCTAATCACTGAAACATAAGGTCATTTTAAACTTATTTTTACAATTACTAAAACTGTAAACCAGGCATTCAACGAGTCTGAAAAGCAATGACTTATACAGTCCAATGAATACAATAACAAACAAAGGCCTAAATAGTATCAATGAATTAATGTTTGAGTACACAAGTCGAAAGTTGAATCAAATCAGGTCTCATCCTTTGATTATCATATAAATTCATCCCTTCAGCTCACAATTATCAAGTTCAGAGCCGTGTACCTGGAATTTTGACACAAAAATGAGGGAAAGGAGAGATCAGCAGTGGCAAAGCAATCAACAACACTAACAATAAGCAACAGTGAATAGCAGAGATTAACAATAACCCAGAAGTTGAACTCGACAAACCAGGAGAAATACAGACTCAAACAGAAGCAGAAATTCAAACATAGCTACTCGAATAAGCTCAAAGGAGCTTGCAATTAACCCAGGCATTCCAGAAACCATCCAGCCATTAGAGAACCCACCATTAACTCAACTAAACCAGCTATTTAAGCCCAAAATCACTTGAAATCAACTAGAACAACTCTGAAACTTCAAATTAACAACAACTGAACTAAGAAAGGCAACTTAGCCACTAAAACTGGAAATCAGCTAGAAATTGAATGGAACAGTAATTTTTTTTTTTTGGTTGATTTTTTGTTGCTTTTTTGGTTTGTTTTTTGGTTTTTGAAGGTGCAATTTCAAATCTAGATCTGAAAAACTAAGAGAGCTTTTGGGGGGAATTTGTGAGCTAAAAAACTTGTTATTTAAGGTAAAGGGCATGCCTTTTATAGGCAAAGATGAGGGCAACCCTTATTTTCTGTTTTCTATTTCAGTCCCTATCTATTTATTCAATTAATCCCTTGCTTTCTAACTTGCGTCACAAGTTAATACACTACAAATCTGAACTTTTAACTAACACCCCTTCTAGGAGCTTCTAGTAGGTTCTTCCTCATTTGGATTCCCTAAACAAAACTTCCACTTATTCTGATATTTAACAAATTAGACTCAACTGATGCCCAACCTCTTTCAACCTAATGAAAACTAACTACAACCCAATACCCTTAATCACTGAATTAATCCTATAACCTAATGAGAGCAGTAACATTGAAGAATTCAATTAAACTATCCATTCAAATCACTAAGCTGCAGATAATTATCAACAAAACCTTGACTTTACAAATAAGAATTAACAAACTAAAAACCAAAATACTGATGGATTATGAATTATTATGAAACCAAACTAAATAACCAACACACATGAATTAAACAGGATTTCACCTAATTAACATCAACACTAAAGAGCAGAAAGGACATAGAATTTAAATTTAAAAAAAATGAAAGCATAAATCAATATGTGACTAAATGAAAACATCGACCAATCACGCATGAAACCAAACAAAATTAAACAACATTCAAACTTTAAAAATAAACGAAAACTCACTAAAAAAATAGTTATCAATTTTCCAATTCGATCATTTTCGGTGATATATGAACGCCCTAGGTGGTGGAATCTTCATGAGGATGGTGAGGGGATCATAGGGTGTCAATTTGGTATAATTTGGAGCATTTAGGATTTTGGCCGGAAAACATTCAAGTCAATATTCGTACGTTTCTGGCCATATTCGAGGGATGGGGTTATGGGGGTTTGATAGAGAAGGGTCAGGCAGTCTTATGGTGTAAATTTGGTGTCATTTGGATGAGGTGGTGTCATGGCCGGAATATTTTCGATTCAAGATTCGACGGCCTGGGGTGGGATCCTAGGGAAGCCATTGACGAATTTGGAAAGAGGATGAGAAAGGGAACGAGGGGTATATTTTTGGGGCGGATTGGCGGTGGCGCCGCCATCGCCGGCAGTGGGGAATTTAGGGGCGCTGCTAGGGTTTCTGGGAGAGGGGTTATGGGAAGGGGACGATAGGGGGGGGGGGTATGG
>MU731481.1:57603-108534 GCA_026770625.1 Nicotiana glauca
ATCTTCATAAGGATGGTGAGGGGATCATAGGGTGTCAATTTGGTATAATTTGGAGCATTTATGGTTTTGGCCGGAAAACATTAAAGTCAATATTCGAACGGTTCCGTCCATATTCGAGGGACGGGGTTACGTGGGTTTGATAGAGAAGGGTCATGCGGTCTTATCGTGTAAATTTGGTGTCATTTGGATGAGGTGGTATCATGGACGGAATATTTTCGATTCGAGATTCGACGGCCTGGGATGGGATCCTAGGGAAGCCATTAACGGATTTGGAAAGAGGATGAGAAAGGGAACGAGGGTTGTATTTCTGGGGCGGATTGGCAGTGGCGCCGCCATCATCGGCAGTGGGGAATTTAGGGGCGGCTGCTAGGGTTTCTGGGAGAGAGGTTATGGGAAGGGGACGATGGGGGGGCGTTATTCGGACATATATATATGGGGTGAGATTGATCTCTGGCCGTTTGATCAAATAACCTAGACGGCCAGGATCTAATCTCGACCAAACGGCGCCATTTTGGGTTATATTAGAGATGAACTGGGTGGGGTTGGATTGGGCTTGGACGAGTATGGTATTGGGCTGAGATGGAATTTAATTATAATGGCCCAATTAGGGTCCCATGCTAGGCAGCCCTTTTCTCTCTTTTTCAATTGTTATGTTTCATTTTCCTCTTTTTTTTATTCCTTTTATTTGTTTTTTGTATTTTATTTTGTATTTTTCTTGATTTTATAAAAACGTATAAATTAAAATGAAACCTACTTTATTTCCAAAATTAAGCTTAATTAATTCCTACAAAATTGATTAAATTCTATTTAAAAGTAGACTCAACAATAAACAATTAAAAATGCGAAAATGGACTATTTTTGCTATTTTCTTTATAATTTGTTTTAAAAAAAATTTAACCCCTAATTAGTCCTAAAATATGAAATTAAATCCTAAATGCAAATGACAAATGTATTTTTTTATATATTTTTCCTATGAATTAACATGCACAAATAGATGAAAAAAAATTAACAAAAATAACACGAAATTCACAAAATTGTAAAATAATGCAAGAAATCATTTTGTTTGAATTTTTGGGAATAATTCATATGGGGAAAAAAATCACGTGCTCACAATGATTATATATTATTAATTAATTTAGCTCCTTCAATTTGTTTCAAAAATCATTTTACTATTTTTTATTAAATAAAAAGAGGAAAAGTGGCTATTTAAAATCTGGCCCCATTTTGTTTCAATTGTAGCCCAAATTAATTCCTCAATTAACCCAATTTCAATTTTCAAATGGACCAGCCCAAATCCTAATTTAACCCAATCCCTGACCCATCTATCCAACCCGCCCAGTTCCCTTTTCGATTCAGGCCGTTGATCATTTTGATCAACGGCCACGATTCCCCCTTACCATTTTAATTCACCCAAACCCTAACCCTAATTCATTTCCCTCTAGAGACGCTTCCTTGAAACCTCTTCGTCTCTCAAACCCTCTCGAATGTTCCTCAACCCTAATCGTCTCCTATCGTCTTCAATCTCAAAACCCACCAGAAACTATGGCTTCTCCAGCCATGGTAACCCTATACTCACCCCCTTTTTACTCATGTGTGCTCGATATTTGAAGAATCGAGGCCAGACCTCGAAGTTCTTCATCCAGACCTGTGCCGGCTCGAGGTTTCACCGCCATCGTCAGCCTTGCTCCGACGTATCCTGTTCCTATGAGCCTATCTCTGACCTTTCCAACCAAGATCGGACCTTTTCAAAGCCTTTCTCATTCTAAGGTTCTTCTGAAACCCTAGCTATTTGAGGTTTTCTTCGATTTTTCTTAAATCTATTATATATCTGTGCTCTACTTGAGTTTTCTGAACGATTTCCTCAACTTTTCGTTCAAAAATTACTTCATTCCAATTTAAGGTTTCCTGAAAATCTTCAAATGTTTCTCTGACTTTTCTTTCCCTTTTTCTTTATGTGTATTTGTCTCCGCTATGTTCTTTTTTTTTTCCACCACGCATGTTCTTCTACTGTGTTCTTATGTTTTTTCATTTATCACGCATGTTCTTCAACTGTGTTTTCTGTATTCCGTTCTTTCTTCTACTGTGTTTCTATGCTATGTTTTCACATGCTTTCCCACTATGTTCTTCTATTTTCCTTCCATTATGACATGATTTGCTTCGCCTACTGTATCCTTCTACCATGTTCTTAAGTGTTTACTATTTCACTTCTACTTTATCTTGTTTTAAGAGACCTGTTTAAGCATGTTTTTCTCTACTGTTTCTTCTACTCTCATTGTATTTCAAATTAGTTTCTTCACTCTGTTTGCTTTGAACTTTCAACTGTATTTGCTTGCTTTCTCATGAGTTACTGAAAGAAATCTCTGAGCTTGTTTGACTACTTACTTCCTAATCTATGTACTTGACTCTAGGTGGAAACCCTAGAATTTGGGGGTTCTGCCGAGGTTTGATCATGTGATTGAACTAGGGTTATGTTTAAGAACCCTTGACTCTTTCAGACTAATCTCTGAGCCAATGAACTAAGTTTGGGCTCCTTTGTTTTTATGTAATTCTGATTTCTCTGGAGTTTTTCACTAGCCTTACAATGTCATGACAAATTTCTTCATGTTTTAACGTGTCTGTGTGCCTTTATATATGATGAATCTTTCTTCAAAAAGGGGTTCTCCAACTTGAGATTGATTCAGAATTCCTTTTAATAACTCTAATTGATTGTTACTGATTTTCCTTAAGATAAAATCTTTCGATCTTTCTCACTTGGTTCATTCATACAAAATTTTTGGCTTATGATTTCTTGGTTGTCAATTTATTTTCTTTCCTTAAATTGTATAACCGTGTACTGGCAAGACATTGTCTTTAAATAAACCTATATTTATTTACGCCTCTTGTACTGCTTTGAAAGTATTTGATTAATCTATTTCCTTAATTAGTTTTACCCGTTTGAAATCAGAATCCCTTAATTAAAGGGAAACCTTGTGTAATTGATTTTCAAAATATTTTCTTACCTATTTTCTGCTTGCTTTCTACACTATAAAAGGGCACAACCGTTTTACACACACAAGGTAAATTCAACACGACACACACTTCAGACTTCACACTTACAATCTCACAAAACTCATACTTAGTGTTTTCTTGCTTCTTATCTGCACTTCGGCTTTACAAGACCACTGCTTTCTTTTGCTTGTTTCCTTGAGACTTGTATATTCTAGTTTTGATTTTAGCATCATCTCAATGTGTTTACTTACAGCCTTTACATCCATGTCTACTTTACTATCTATGTGGAGTTAACTGTCAACTAGCATGTTAATTTCCTTTTATCTGTTTCTGTTCTGAATCCCTACACCCTTGTTTCTATAGTTCAGAACATGATAATATGCAAGTTATTTTTCATGTTTGGACTTGATCCCTTTGGGGATCCTAACTCCCAAAACAATGTATTCTAACAGGCTGGTGGGGTGTGCCAGCATTTCCTATTGCTAGGCATGCCCACTAGCCTGTCTTTGCCACTTACCTTTACCTTTGCAAAATTCCGTCTCTGCACTTACACTCACTCTTAGCTTCTAAGTTCTACCTCCCTCCTGTGAGCCTTGCCTTAGGACCTTGAGTTCCCTCTAAACTTGGACACTTGAGGGTTGGCCCTTCCACACTGCACTATGACTTAATCCTACAATGTATTTGGGAACTCTGACACATCCCAAACGAGAGAAAGTCTTTGGAGTTTTACCTTGGGAGTTAGTTCACTTCATGCTTCAGACAGGAAGTCTGAATCTGGCGCTCCATGGTTGTAATTTCAATTTTTTGATATAATTTCTTTATTTTATTTTGGAATGTAATAATTTTGTAATCAACTTTTGGGGTGATTAGTAAAAAGGGAAGGGTAACCATGCATGCAAAAGGGGTAGATATCATGCTCATAGGGAATTACTGCACTTCTATATTCATGTATGTGCCTACAGCTTTGCATTTCTACATCCATATAGATACCATGTCTATAAGGAATTCTGCATCCCTATATAGGTACCATGCCTATAAGGAATTCCGCGTCTCACATATAGATACCATGCCTATAAGGAATTCTACATCTCACATATAAATACCATGTCTATAAGGAATTCTGCATCTCACATATAGATACCATGCCTATAAGGAATTTTGCATCTCACATGTAGATACCATGTCTATGAGTCAACCAGAATTCCAAATCCTACATATGCATTGGTCACTAGGCAAACCTGTTTATAGGATTAAAAACTAACATCATTCAGATATCATGTCTATAGGATTTCTGCACTCTTACTATGCCTGTAAAAAGTGTTTAAAGTTAATAACGCCTAGAAAGCATGCCTATAGGAACTATCAACCGAACCTGAATTGTTCATTCACTTATAGGTCTAAAATCAGTGACGATAATGCTTAACGTCTGCAGAATTTATGCTCTTTTCCCAAAACTAGCCTTTCCTGGTTAATGAACAACTTCTTTTCCTAAATCAGCATACTTCTTTTCTGGAACTAATAGATATCATGTCTACAGGTTTCATTTAACACTTAGGCAAATCATGAGGTAAACTAGTAAACTGAATTAGATCTTTAGCTACCACCAACAGGCATGCCCGATTCAGATTTCTTATCTGAAATATGTAATAGATCAGTCTGCCATAACTCTTAAGTTTAATCAGAACCTAATCAGTGTGTGTAAGACATGCTAAACTATATGACTCTCTTTGGTTTTAAGGAGGTTTGTTTGAGCCTTTCTATCTGTTACGTGCTTCTCCCCATATTTTCTTCATATGTGTATTGATTGTCGCCTTAGAATTTTGTCCTTTTAAAACTATAAAACCCCATACCTCTTCTCTTTAGGATTAGTAGTCCCAAATGCCTCTGGGACTGATAGGATTGGGGCGGGTAATAGCATGCAATAAGTAAAACGAGACCATTCCGTGTTTAAAACATTAAAGGGGTGGGAAAGGGTAGATGTGGATATGATGACCACGTGATAACACCACATGTATAAGTGGTTACCGGGTGTTGTATGGGGTGATCCATATTGTTTATAAACCTAGGACCCCTCTTTTTTACTTGTTCGTTTCATTGTTTATTTTTAAAATTTATTCAAACTATATTTTCCTCAAAATTTAGCTTGATTCTTTTAATTCCATCTGTTTGCAACCATTATGTGAAATTCCCTCTTATTTGAAATTCCTAGTTGCCTACACGTCATTTATACTTAAAGTCACAATTATAGTATAGCCAGAAACCACACTAGTGGATCTCGAGGGGTGCCTAACACCTTCCCCTCAGGATAATTTCGAACCCTTATCCAATATTTGGTTTTTCTAAATCAAAATTCTTCTTAGTGTCCTAATGCACTTAATCATTAGGTGGCGACTCTTCAATTAAAACCCAATTCCCAAAAGGAAAGGAGTTGTCCTCCAAAATGTCATAAACCCGATCTCGCGAGAAAGAGGGGGCATCGATAGCATGGCGACTCTGCTGAGGATTTTTTAAGGCTTTTACCATTTCATGCTATTTTTGACTTTATGCTTCTTTATATGTCTTTATTTGTTTAAATGCCTTTAAGTATTTTTTTCCTCTTCTACCTCGAAACTGACTTGACTCTTTGTTTCTTTACTTTATTTCTCTTAATGCTTTCCTTTATCGCTGTTGTAAATTATGAGAAACTGTTGTAATTATTACTTTATGAACGTGCAAATATGTGACAACTTGTTTGATTATTGTAACTGAATATTCAACATCATATTCCACTCGTGCCAAACAAAATACCATAGCAACGCTTATAATGAGTGGTTGCGCTCTTCCGATATTATCACCCCCTAAATACGGCAAAGGAATATTTGCGGTAAAAACAGTCGATGGTTCCGTGCCTTTTCCTCTTGAGTTGTCCGCTCAAGGGTACCAGTCTAATACTCCATAGAAACCTTACTCTGTTTAAAGGTGCATGCATCACTGTCAAGCCTAGCCGAGTCAGTTATGTTGTCCGCATAATGACTCTTTAAGATAGCCTCGTCCAAGTCCATCGGGTTTTCCCAAAACCCAAACAGATGCTATCACGTTCTGTGCATTTATTTGGAGAACTAAATGCTTTCATGCTAATTGTTGATATTAAATAGTCGAGTATGGTGGGGGTAGGGTCTAACCCTTTAGTTCTGTAGAAAATGAAGAATGAGGTCCCTAGCTTCGGTATAGTTAGCATGCCTTCACTCTTGCTAGACTAGTGGAGGAATCTTCCATCAAATGTCCAAATCAACGAGTGGAAAGAGAGGGATTCCAAAGCTAGCGAAAAGATGGAATATCTGGAGTACAGTCTGCTGGAATAGGCAGGGAAAGTGAGGAAGGGAGTCACCGACTGCCAAAACACTGAGGGAAATGATGGATAACACCTGGCGAAGGCATTTTTACTGGTGAACCTACACGAACTGGAGGATTTGATCAACGAGAGCATTCAACCTGAGGAAGGTCCTTCTGGGACCAAGTAGATAGGAATTTACTTTTTTAGTTTTATGAATGTAATTAAGGCCAATGACCCTTAGTGATTTTTATTTTCTTGTTATTTAGTGTCGTTTTGGGATTCGTCTACCGTTTATCAATAAAATGAGGAATTTAGCATTTTAATATCTCCAAATCAACTTGTCGCTAGGCCTACCTCGGGCATAACGAGGTCCCCAAAATTAGGATGCGCTTTATATTTCCTGCACTACGTGTTTAAATATTGCAACATTTTTTCTTCCTTATGATCCTTACCTACTTATTACCTTTTTGTTTTTACTTTTCGTTTATTCCCCTCCCCAAAGGTTAGTTCGTGAACTCTGGCAACATCAGCATATTTTACAAGATCCAAGGCCCTCCACCTACTCCTCCTCCCAATCCTATCAGACACAAAAGCAAAAGAAAGATGGAAGATTCAAACAACTCAGCTGAACGGGTAGAGGTCACTCGTGGTGCTCTGGTCCTCAAGGAAAATTCCTCTCAACTAGAACAAAAACTATTGAAGTTTCAAGAAGAACTTGATCAAGTCCGGAATTTGGCAAGTTTGTCATTCTTACTCACCACTCCAGAAGTTACTTTCCCAAACACTCAGAATCCTATACCTCCACAAAATATCCCAAAGCAACAGAACCATCCCGCTCCTCAACACCACTGCAATACTTGCCACACTCCCAACAATACTCCACTGCTCATCCCAGAACCTTTGAACTCCACAAATGACCACTATCAACACAACACACCCATCTATGTGGAGACTGTGCCACACTCTACCCAGCCCATATCAAGCACGCCCGAGTCTAATGATAAGGACTCGTTCGTCTGAAATTTGCTAAAGAGCTTAAAAGGTTGACCACCAGAATTCAAGGTGTTGAAGGTAGTAAGGTAATTGAGGGGCTAAACTATGAAGATCCATGCATACAACCCGATGTCGAACTGCCCGAGGGGTACAAACCTCCTAAGTTCAAAATGTTTGATGGTACAGGGGATCCCAGGGTTCACTTGAGGACATACTGTGACAAACTGGTCGGAGTAGGAAGAGATGAGAAGATCCGCATGAAGATTTTCATGAGGATCTTGAAAGGAGATGCTTTATCTTGGTACATTAGCCAAGATCCAAAGAAGCATTCAAACTGGGTAAGCATGGCATCTGATTTCATGGATAGATTTAGGTTCAACACGGAGAACCCACCGGATGTGTTTTATATCCAAAACTTGAACAAAAAGCCCACAGAAAACTTCCATGAGTATGCTACTCGCTGGAGATCAGAAGCTGCTAAAATCAGACCGGCCTTAGAGGAAAAACAAATAAACAAATTTTTCATCTGGGCTCAGGACCCGTAATATTATGATAGGTTGATGCTGATTGAGAATCATAAATTTTTTGATATCATCAAGCTAGGAGAAAGGATCGAGGAAGGCATCAAGAAAGGTACGGTTACGAACTTTGAAGCCTTGCAAGCTACTAATAAGGCGTTACAATCTAGTGGTACGTCCAAGAAAAGGGACGTAGGCACTGTAATGGTTGCACAAAGAACCAAATCCCCCATAATGTATCAAACATACCCAATCCCTCCAATCACCTATCAGCCTATTTCAAATTACCAAACAGCCTGGCCCACTTACCAAACCCTATCACCCACTTATCAATCAGCTTTGCCTCTCGCGTATCAGCCCACTTCACCTAAATACTCCTAACCAGCACATGTTTACCAAGCCTACAACACCTAATCATCCCACTACCAATCACCTCCCTCACGCCAAAACTTCCCTAGACCATGACTAAATTTCGATCGCAGACCTCCCAAACAGTATACTACCATTACTAAACTAATCGACCAACTGTACGAGCGGCTCAAGGCTGCCAGTTATGTCACCCCTATCCCTGCTATAACACCTAAAAACCCTTCTTAGTGGATCAATCCAGATAAATCCTATGCATACCATTTCGGCATGAAAAGGCATACCATTGATGAATGCCGCTCCCTTAAGGATAAGATCCAGGCTTTGATTGATAACAAGATCATCATGGCAAAGGAGCATGCTCTAAATGTCTGCAATAACCCTCTACCAGACCACAAGGGTGGAGGTTTTCACATGATTGAAGTAGAGGATGACTGGGACCCCAAGGGATCAATCGACTTGATTGCAGAAGGCGACGATCTAAAGAAACCAACAGTCACCCTTAATCCGATTGTAGTCTAGACTCAGCCTTCTGGGGATGCCGAGGTGAACATGTCTATACCACTTGAGTTTGAAACACCATCTTTTTCAGAGATGCCAACGCTAATTGAGGTCGAGTTTGGGTCCCCGACAAAAGCACCTGTACCATTTGAAGTGGCAGTCTTACCTTCCAAAATACAGGATCCGTTCAGAATAAAAGGTGCCCATTCCAGTAGCAACGTCAACTATAACACCATTCCACACAAAAGCCATACCGCGGGACTACACAACCGAGGTAAGAAGGAAAGGGAAAGCCAAGTCCGGGGAAGCAGCTGCAGCACAAGGTATAACAAGAACCGGCAGGGTTTATACCCCGAAACACTTGGTTGAGTCGGGTAAGCAGACCTCTGGTCGACAAGACATCACTGAAACTGGGTTCGATGATCTCTGGAGAAAAATACAAGCAAAGGAATACTTTGTCATTGATCAGCTGAACAAAACACCGGCACATATTTCTATCCTTGCTTTGCTACAGAATTTTAATGCACACAAGAATGCATTGTTAAGAGTGTTGAGTGAGGCATATATACCAAGTAACATCACTGGAGGAGAAATGGCAAACATGGTAGGGCAGGTGTTGGAAAGTCACAAAATCACTTTTCACGAAGATGAGCTGCCACTAGAGGGATTGAGTCACAACAAGGCATTGCACATCATCGTGCAGTGCAAAGATTATTTTATTACAAGGATTCTAGTTGATGGGGGATCTAGTCTCAATATTTGTCCGTTGGTAACACTTAGGACATTGAGAAAAGGGCTGCTTGAGATCAAGGACGGGGCCATCAACGTCAAAGCTTTCAACGGTTCTCAAAGGTCTACTATTGGGGAAATTAGCTTGTGTTTGCAAATGGGGCCTACTTGGTTTGACGTTGATTTTCAAGTGATAGACGTGCCGGCATCTTACAATCTGTTATTGGGATGACCATGGATTTATGCCGCTGGGGCTGTAGCGTCAACACTATATCAAGCAGTGAAGTTTGCGTGGAACCACCAAGAGGTGATCATTCACGGCGACGGTAGGAACCCCATATACAGTCACCAGACCATTCCAGCAATTGGAGGAAGGAGAAGGATAGGTGGGGAAAAATACCATCGCATCAAGCGAGTCAACGCCGTCAATAAGGAAAAATGGTGGGATAACAAAATTGAAAGCATATTGAACTGGAGCGGTTATGAACCTAGCAAGGGACTTGGAAAAAACCTCCAAGGGATTGCTAAGCCCATCAAACTAACGAAGCATGGCACTACCATTGGATTGGGGTATGAGTATACTTGGGAGGATTTCAATCACTGGTCGCCACCATGGCGCGATCCTTACTATCCATTGGAGCAGCCAATACCACACTTGGAGCAAACTTTCCAACTGGCCGAAGTCATTTATGGGTCAGAAGAAGAGGGAGCACAAGCAGTAGTGAAGAGCCTGTTCTTAGAAGACGATGATATGTACTGCTGTGTCATTTTCGAGGAGGAAGGGGAGGAAGGCCCTTCCATACAAGCTGTAAGCAGAGGTGCGTGCCTCAATAACTGGACTATCAAAGCCACCAGAGCCCAATAAGCCTCGGGGTAGCAAGGTTGAACAAATGTCATGTACTATTTTATTTTTTACTAGTTTACTTTCTTTTCGCACTTTGTTTTTGCAAGAAAGAGCTCCAATTTTCAAAAATAGTTATGGAATTTATCAAAGCATTTCGGTTTGATTCATCCTATTATTATTATTTTCTCTCATTACTTTACTTATACTGCATTACTATTACTTATCTTGATGAACTAATGGTTGTGACATGCAACGAGACAACACAACAAACAGACATAGATTCAAAGAAAGATGATATACCAGAGCAAATCATTAAAGAAGTTGAGAATTTTGAGAACAGACCTAAGTCCAACCTGGACGAGACTAAGATTGTTAACCTGGGAGGTGCAAAAAACATCAAAGAAACATGAATCAACATTCATTTGTCACCATCAGTGAAGGAAGAGTACACAAAATTTCTAAGAGAGTATGAGGACATATCCGCTGATATTCTCTGTTGGAACGCACCTGCTGTGCTTTAAATTGGGTAGTTTAGAAGATGAGGCAGTACTTCTGTTCCCATACTATGTATCTCATATCAAGGATGGATCCTTTGAAATACATCTTTCAGAAACCCATGCCCAACGGCAAGCTCGCCAAGTGGCAGATTCTGTTGAGTGAATTCGACATTGTCTACGTGACCCAGAAAGCAGTCAAAGGAAAGGAACTAGCGGATCACCTTGTTGAAAACCTTGTGGATGGAGAATACGAGCCCCTAAAGACGTATTTTCTTAATGAAGAGGTATCATTCATAGGAGAGGATATTGCAGAATCCTATGATGGTTGGAGAATGTTTTTCGATGGAGCAGCAAATTTCAAGGGAATTGGCATAAGGGCAGTCCTAGTATCAGAAACTGGTCAGCACTATCCAGTATTCTCCAAGCTCAGGTTCCCCTGCACTAACAATATTGCCGAGTATGAAGCTTGCATCTTTGGGCTCAAGATGGCCATTGACATGATAATTCAAGAATTGCTAGTAGTTGGAAATCTAGATTTGGTTATTCATCAGGTACGAGGAGAATGGGCAACCAAGAACTCCAAGATACTCCCGTATCTACGCCACATACAAGAGTTTAGAAAGTCGTTCACAAAGACAGAGTTCTAGCATGTTCCCAGAATCCAGAACGAGTTTGCTGACGCATTGGCTACCTAGTCATCCATGATACAACATCCAGATAAGAACTTCATTGATCCTATTTCGGTGAAAATCCATAATCAGCCAGCTTATTACGCTCATGTCGAGGAAGAAGCAGATGGAAAACCTTGGTTTCACGGCATCAAGGAATATTTGGAAAAAGGAGAATATCCTGAGCTTGCAAATACCACTCAGAAGCGCACACTTCGAAGATTGTCCAACAATTTCTTTCACATTAGGGGAATCCTATATAGGAGGACTCCGGATTTAGGATTACTAAGGTGTGTCGACGCGAAGGAAGCATCTAAACTGCTAGAGGAAATTCATGCCGGGACCTGTGGTCCTCATATGAACAATTTTGTCTTAACCAAGAAAATACTCCGTGCAGGCTATTTTTGGATGACTATGGAGACGGGCTGCATCCAGTATGTCCAAAAGTGCCACCACTGTCAGGTACATGAAGACATGATAAAGGTGCCTCCAAATAAGCTTAATGCAACAAGCTCGCCATGGCCGTTCGCCGCATGGGGAATGGATGTTATCGGACCAATCGAACCTACCGCATCAAGCGGGCACATGTTTATCCTAGTAGCAATTGATTATTTCACCAAATGGGTGGAAGTAGCATATTACAGAGCAATGACTAAGAAAGTCATGGCAGACTTTGTCCGCGACCGTATTTGTCGATTCGGTATCCTAGAGTCAATCATTACTGATAATAGCTCCAACCTTAACAGTGACTTAATGAAAGCTAGTGTGCAACCTTCAAGATTAGACATAAGAATTCCACAGCCTACCGGCCCCAGATGAATGGAGCCGTAGAAGCCACCAACAAAAACATCAAGAAGATACTAAGGAAAATGGTAGAGAAGCATAAGCAGTGGCACGAAAAGCTACCATTCTATTGGGGTATCGCACCACAGTCCACACATCAACTGGGGCAACTCCCTATATGTTAGTTTATGGTACAGAGGCAGTTATTCCCGCTGAAGTAGCGTTCCATAAACATCATACATGAAGCAAAACTCGACGATGCAGAATGGGTGAAAAGTCGTTACGAGCAGCTGGCTCTTATAGATGGAAAGAGAATGAATGCAGTTTGCCATGGTTAGCTTTATTATTATAGAATGTCCAGAGCCTTCAACAAGATAGTCAAACCAAGACGGTTCACACCGGGGCAACTGGTATTAAAGAAAATTTTCCCGCATCAAGATGAAGCCAAAGGGAAATTCTCTCCCAATTGGTAGGGTCCATACATGGTTCTTCGGGTTCTAACGGAGGAGTCCTTATACCTGCAGAAATGGATGGAAAAGTCTGGCCAAAACTAATCAATTCAGATGCAGTCAAGCGCTACTATGTGTAATCTTCATGCTTTTTTTATGTGATGTAATTTGAACTACGTCTGACCTGATTCCCGTTTAAGAAGGGATACATAGGCAGCCTTATGGGTTTGGTCACAATTCAATAAAATTTTCATTTTCCCCCGCAATTGGAAATTGGGGCAGAATTTTGAGGAGGACCCTCAAAATTCCGAAGTAGCTTCAGCCGATCGTCGCAAGCAGCCGTCAGAAGTATCAACCCATTAAACTGGGGCAAAATTTTGAGGAGGACCCTCAAAATTCCAAAGCAAGAGATGTTGCACTGTCCTGAATCGCTCGTCACAGTCGTCGGTTCATCTAAAAAACTATTTCTTAAATATATACTCACTTTATATTTTTTAACAAACGCATGCATATTTATTATCGAAATCGCTCAGTTCAGCAATGCTACACCCTATGATACATATCGTGTCATCAGATCAGAGCCGAGAAGGTCAAGCAAAGTCAGACACAAACTAACCTTTCCCCTTTACAAAACTCAAAATTTTTCTTTGGATATAGGCACCCAAGTCGCAAAATCATATATTATACGCTCACACTGTTCAGGAATACAACCCTCAAAACCATCGCACCTATTCGCATTTTCCATGCGCACACAATATCCCCAATAGTCGCAATATCATAATCAACTACCACCTATCAGCTAAGAATTTTTATTACTATTCGTGTTTTATCTCTTGCATAAGGCTACCATTCTACCTTCGAAGACTAAGCACTGTCTCCATATGCATTCTCTACATTGCATAAGGCTACCATTTTGCCTTCCGAGACTAAGCTCTGTCTCCATCTGCACTCACTGTATTGTATAAGGCTACCATTATGCCTTCTGAGACTAAGCTCTGTCTCCATCTGCATTTTCTTGTATTGCATAAGACTACCATTCTGCTTTCCAAGGTTAAGATTTGACTCCATCTGTATTCTTTGAATTGCATAAGGCTACCATTCTGCCTTCCGAGGTTAAGCTCTGCCTCCATCTACATTCTCTGCATTGCATAAGGCTACCATTCTGCCTTCCGAGACTAAGCTCTATCTCCATCTGCATTCTCTGCATTGCATAAGGCTACCATTATGCCTTCCAAGGGTAAGCCCTACAACAACATAGCTGAAATATTGCCACCTTATTTATATCTACATTGGCTGAAAGATCGCAACCTCTACACATCCTGCATGGCTGAAATATTGCCGCTTTATTTACATGTTGCATGGCTGAAATATCGCCGCTTCATTTACACTTGATGGCTGAAAGATCGCCACTTATTGCATTTCATGGACTGAAAGATCACCATTTATTGCATGTCATGGGCTAGAAGATCGCCACTTATTGCATTTCATGGGCTGAAAAATCGCCACCTTCTGCATTTCATGGGCTGAAATATCGCCAAATTATCCATGGGCATCATTGTTCGGAGGCACCATTTTCATAGCCCGAGAACGCCATGCCATGGCCTTAGGACCCTTTTTTTTTTCTTTTTGCATATTATTATTCAAAGGCATCATGGTTTAGAGGCATCATTCTCATAGCCCGAGAACATCATTTCATGGCCTGCGAATCCTTTATTAAATGCTTCATGGCCCGTATTTTATTATTTTTCTATTTTTTTAAAGAAATTTTTAAACCGATTTATTGCCCTATTTTAGCAATACAAAAGCCAATAAGTGTTCTTCAAATTATCATTTTGGTGATTAATCTATTTTATTCTTATATTTATCAAAATATATAGCTAAGGTAATTTTTACACATTTTTATAAACCGATTTGGTATTTTTAAGCTAAATTTCTACTAAAATGCAATTCTAGCCTATTTTAAGATTTAAATAGAGTTTATAATTATAAAATTTATTCCAGTATTTTTAATTTAATGAATATATATTATTAATTAATTTAGTTCCTTTAAGTTGTTTCAAAAATTATTTTACTATTTTTTATAAAATAAAAAGGAAAAAAGTGGCTATTTAAAATCTGGCCCCATTTTGTTTCAATTGTAGCCCAAATTAATTCCCCCAATTAACCCAATTTTAAGTTTCAAATGGACCAGCCCAAACCCTAATTTAACCCGATCCCTGACCCATATATCCAACTCGCCCGGTTCCCCTTTCGATCCAGGCCGTTGATCATTTTGATCAACGACCACGATTCCTTCTTTCCATTTTAATTCACCCAAATCCCAACCCTAATTCATTTCCCTCCAAAGACGTTGCCTTGAAACCCCTTCATATCTCAAACCTTGCTCAACCCTAATCGTCTCCTATCGTCTTCAGCCTCAAAACCCACCGGAAACCATGGCTTCTCCAGCCATGCTAACCTTATACTCACCCCCCTCTTACTTCTGTGTGCTCGATATTTGAAGAATCGAGGCCAGAACTCGAAGGTCTTCATCCAGACCTGTGCCGGCTCGAGTTTCACGGCTATTGCCGGCCTTGCTCCGGCGTATCCTGGTCCTATGAGCCTATCTCTGACCTTTTCGACCAAGATCAGACCTTTTCAAAGCCATTCTCATTCTAGGGTTATTCTGAAACCCTAACTATTCGAGGTTTTCTCTGATTATTCTAAAATTTGTTATATATCTGTGCTATACTTGAGTTTTTGAACGATTTCCTCAACTTTTCTTCCAAAAATTACTTCTTTCCGATTTAGGGTTTCCTGAAAATGTTCAAATGTTTCTCTGACTTTTCTTTCCCTTTTTCTTTGTGTGTATTTGTCTCCAGTATGTTCTTATGTTTTCTTTACTACCACACATGTTCTTCTACTGTGTTCTTATGTTTTTTCTTTTATCACGCATGTTCTTCTACTGTGTTTTCTATATTCCGTTCTTTCTTCTACTGTGTTTCTATGCTTTCCCACTATGTTCTACTATTTTCCTTCCATTATGACCTGATATGCTTCACCTACTATATCCTCCTACCATGTTCTTAAATGTTTACTATTTCACTTCTACTTTACCTTGTTTTAAGAGACCCGTTTAAGCATGTTTTTCTCTACTATTTCTTCTACTCTCATTGTGTTTCAAATTAGTTTCTTCACTTTATTTGCTTTGAACTTTCAACCGTATTTTCTTGCTTTCTCATGAGTTTCTGAAAGAAATCTCTGAGCCTGTTTGACTACTTACTTCCTCATCTCTGTACTTGACTCGAGGTGGAAACCCTAGAATTTGGGGGTTTTGCCGAGGTTTGATCATTTGATTGAACTAGGGTTCTATTTGAGAAACCTTGACTCTTTCAGACTAATCTCTAAGCCTATGAATTGAGTTTGGGCCCCTTTGTTTTTATGTAATTCTGACTTCTCTGGAGTTTTCACTAGCCTTATAATGGGATGACAAATTTTTTCATGTTTTAACGTGTCTGTGTGCTTTTATATGTGATGAATCTTTCTTCAAAAAAGGGTTTTCCAACTTGTGATTGATTTAGAATTCCTTTTAATAGGTCTAAATGATTGCTACTGATTTTCCTTAAGATAAAATCTTTCCATCTTTCTAACTTGGTTCATTCATACAAAATTTTCGACTTATGATTTCTTGGCTGTCAATTGATTTCCTTTCCTTAAGTTGTATAACCGTGTACTGGCAAGGCCTTGTCCTTAAATAAACCTCTATGTATTTACCCCTCTTGTACTGCTTTGAAAGTGTTTGACTAATCTCTTTCCTTAATTAGTTTTACCCGTTTAAAATCAGAATCCCTTAATTAAAGGGAAACCTTGTGTAATTGATTTTCAAACTATTTTCTTACCTATTTTCTGCTTGCTTTCTACACGATAAAAGTGAAAAACCTTTTTACATATACACGGTCAATTCAACACGAGACACACTTCAAATGTCACACTTACAATCTCTCAAAAGTCATACGTAGAGTATTCTTGTTTCTTGTCTGCACTTTGGCTTTACAAGACCACTGCTTTCTTTTGCTTGTTTTCTTGAGACTGGTATGTTCTAGTTTTGATTTCAGTATCATCTCAATGTGTTTAATCACAGACTTTACATCTATGTCTACTTTACTGTCTATGTGGAGTTAACTGTCAACTAGAATGTTAATTTCCTTTTATTTGTTTCTGTTGTGAATCCCTGCATCCATGTTTCCCTCTATGTGCTTGAGTTGTAGTTCATAACATGACAATATGTAAGTTATTGTTCATGATTTTACTTGGTCCCTTTGGGGATCTTAACTCACAAAACGATGTGTTCTAACAAGCTGGTGGGGTGTGCCAGCATTTCCTATTGCTAGGCATGCCCACTAGCCTGTCTTTTCCACTTCCCTTTCTCTTTTCAAAATTCTCTCTCTGCACTTACACTCACTCTTATCTTCTAAGTTCTGCCCCCTCCTGTGAGCCTTGCCTTGGGACCTTGAGTTCCCTCTAAACTTGGACACTTGAGGGCTGGCCCTTCCACACCGCACTATGTCTACATCTTACAATGTATTTGGGTATGAGCATTGCCCTGAGTCCATCTGAGGCTCTTTGGGAACTCTGACACATCCCAAATAAGAGAAAGGCTTTGAATTCTTACCTTGAGAGTTGGTTTACTTCATTCTTCAGGCAGGAAGTCTGAATCAAGCTCTCCTTGGTTGTAATTTTAAGTTTTTGATGTAGTTTCTTTATTTTATTTTGGAATGTAATTATTTTGATATCAACTTTTGGGGTGATTAGTAAAAAGAGAAGGGTAACCATGCGTTCAAATGGGGTAGATATCATTCTCATAGGGAATTACTACACTTCTATGTTCATGCATGTGCTTACAGCTTTGCATTTTTGTATCCATATAGATACCATGTCTATAAGGAATTCTGCATCCCCATATAGATACCATGCCTATAAGGAATTCCGCACCTCACATATAGATACCATGCCTATTAGGAATTCTGCATCTCACATATAGATACCATGCCTATAAGGAATACTGCATCTCACATATAAATACCATGTCTATAAGGAATTCTGCATCTCACATATAGATACCATGCCTATAAGGAATTCTTAATCTCACATGTAGATACCATGTCTATGATTCAACTAGAAATCCAGATCCTACATATGCATTGGTCACTAGGCAAACCTGTTTATTGGATTAAAAACTAACAGCATTCAGATATCATGCCGATAGGATTTCTGCACTCTTACTACGCCTGTAAAAAAGTGTTTAAAGTCAATAAAGCCTAGAAGCATGCCTATAGGAACTACCAACTGAACCTGAATCGTTCATTCGCTTATAGGTCTAAAACCAGTGACGATAATACTTAACATCTGCAGAATTAACACTCTTTTACCAAAACTAGCCTTTTCTGGTTAACTGATAACTTTTTTTCCTAAATCAACATACTTATTTTTTGGAACTAATAGATATCATGCCTATAGGTTTCATTTAACACTTAGGCAAACCATGAGGTAAACTGGTAAACTGAATCAGATATTTAGCTACCACCAGCACGCTGGCCTGATTCAAATTTCTTATCTGAAATATGTAATAGATCAATTTGCCATAACTCTTAAATTTAATCAGACCCTTATCAGTACGTGTAAAACTTGCTAAACTATATTATTCTCTTTGGTTTTAAGGAGGTTTGTTTGAGACTTTCTATCTGTTACGTGCTTCTCCCTATATTTTCTTCATTTATTAAACTCCCATACCTCTTCCCTTTAAGATTAGTAGTCCCAAGTGCCTCAGGGACTGATCAGATTAGGATGGGTAATAGCATGCAATAAGTAAAACGAGACCAGTCCGTGTTTAATACCTTAACGGGGTGGGAAAGGGTAGATATGGATATGACGATCACACGATAACACCACGTGTATAAGTGGTTAGCGGGTTTTGTGTGGGGTGATCCATATTGTTTATAAACCTAGGACCCCTCTTTTTTACTTGTTTGTTTCATTGTTTATTTTTAAAATTTATTCAAACTATTTTTTTCCTCAAAATTCAGCTCTTTTCTTTTAACTCCATCTGCTTGCAACCATTATGTGAAATTCCCTATTATTTGAAAGTCCTAGCTGCCTACACATCATTTATACTTACAGTAACAATTATAGTATGACAGTGAACCACACTAGTAGATCTCGAGGGGTGCCTAACACTTTCCCCTCGGGATAATTTCGAGCCCTTACCCAATCTTTTGTTTTTCTCAATCAAAATTCTGCTTAGTGTCCTAATGCACTTAATCATTAGGTGTCGACTCTTCAATTCAAACCCAATTCCCAAAAGGGAACGAGTTGTCCTCCAAAATATCATAAACCCGATTTTGCGAGAAAGAGGGGGCATCGACAGCATGGCGACTCTGCTGGGGATTTTTTTAAGGCTTTTACCATTTCATGCTATTTGTAACTTTATGCTTCTTTCTATGTCTTTATTTTTTTAAATGCCTTTAAGTATTTTTTCCTCTTCTGCCTCGAAACTGACTTGGATCTTTGTTTCTTTCCTTTATTTCTCTTAACGCTTTCCTTTATCGCTGTTGTAAATTTTGAGAAATTTATGTGTATTTGTCTCCGGTATGTTACTAACACTCATGTTCTTCTACTGTGTTCTTATGTTTTTCCTTTTATCACGCATGTTCTTCTACTGTATTTTCTATATTCCGTTCTTTCTTCTACTGTGTTTCTATGTTATGTTTTCACATGCTTTCCCACTATGTTCTGCTATTTGCCTTCCACTATGACCTGATTTGCTTCTCCTACTGTATCCTTCTACTATGTTCTTAAGTTTTTACTGTTTCACTTCTACTTTACTTTGTTTTAAGAGACCCGTTTAAGCATGTTTTTCTCTACTGTTTCTTCTACTCTCATTGTGTTTCGAATTAGTTTCTTCACTCTGTTTTCTTTGAACTTTCAATTGTACTTGCTTGCTTTCTCATGATTTTCTAAAAGAAATCTCTGAGCCTGTTTGAATACTTACTTCCTCATCTCTGTACTTGACTCGAGGTGGAAACCCTAGAATTTGGGGGTTCTACCGAGGTTTGATCATGTGATTGAACTAGGGTTCTATTTGAGAACCCTTGACTCTTTCATACTAATCTCTAAGCCTATGAACTGAGTTTGGGCTCCTTTGTTTTTATGTAATTCTGACTTCTCTATAGTTTTCACTAGCCTTACAATGGCATGACAAATTTCTTCATGTTTTAACGTGTCTGTGTGCCTTTATGTGTGATGAATCTTTCTTCAAAATGGGGTTTTCCAACTTGTGATTGATTCAGAATTCCTTTTAATAGGTCTAATTGATTGTTACTGATTTTCCTTAAGCTAAAATCTTTCCATCTTTCTGACTTTGTTCATTCATATGAAATTTTTGACTTATGATTTCTTGGCTATCAATTGATTTTCTTTCCTTAAAGTGTACAACCGTGTACTAGCAAGACCTTGTCCTTAAATAAACCTCTATGTATTTACCCCTCTTGTACTGCTTTGAAAGTGTTTGATTTATCTCTTTCCTTAATTAGTTTTACCCGTTTGAAATCAGAATCCCTTAATAAAAGGAAAACCTTGTGTAATTGATTTTCAAACTATTTTCTTACCTATTTTCTGCTTGTTTTCAACACTATAAAAGGGCACGACCCTTTTTCACACACACGGTCAATTCAACATGACACATACTTCAGACTTCACACGTACAATCTCACAAAACTCATACTTAGTGTATTCTTGCTTCTTGTCTGCACTTTGGCTTTACAAGACCATTGCTTTCTTTTGCTTGTTTCCTTGAGACTGGTATGTTCTAGTTTTTATTTCAGCATCATCTCAATGTGTTTACTTACAGCCTTTATACCCATGTCTACTTTACTGTCTATGTGGAGTTAACTGTCAACTAGCATGTTAATTTCCTTTCATCTATTTCTGTTGTGAATCCCTGCACCCCTGTTTCCCTCTATGTGCTTGAGTTGTAGTTCAGAACATGACAATATACAAATTATTGTTCATGTTTGGACTTGATCCCTTTTGGGGATCCTAAGTCCCAAAACAATGTGTTCTAACAGGCTGGTGGGGTGTACCAGCATTTCCTATTGCTAGGCATGCCCACTAGCCTGTCTTTGCCACTTCCCTTTACCTTTTCAAAATTCTCTCTCTGCACTTACACTCACTCTTAGCTTCTAAGTTCTGCCCTCTCCTCTGAGCCTTGCATTGGGACTTGAGTTCCCTCTGAACTTGGACACTTGAGGGCTATCCCTTCCACACTGCACTATGACTCAATCTTACCATGTATTTGGGTGTGAGCACTGCCCTTAGTCTATCTGAGGCTCTTTGGAAACTCTGACACATCCCAAACGAGAGAAAGGCTTTGTATTTTTACCTTGGGAGTTGGTTTACTTCATGCTTCAGACATGAAGTCTGAATCAAGCTCTCCTTGGTTGTAATTTAAATTTTTTGATGTAGTTTCTTTACTTTATTTTGGACTATAATAATTTCGTAATCAACTTCTGGGGTGATTAGTAAAAAAAGGAAGGGTAACCATGCATGCAAAAGGGGTAGATGTCATGCTTATAGGGAATTACTGCACTTCTATATTCATGTATGTGCTTACAGCTTTGCATTTCTACATCCATATAGATACCATGTATATGAGGAATTCTGCATCCCTATATAGATACCATGCCTATAAGGAATTCCGCATCTTATATATATATACCATGCCTATAAGGAATTCTGCATCTCACATATAGATACCATGCCTATAAGAAATCCTGCATCTCACATATAGATACCATGTCTATAAGGAATTTTGTTTCTCACATATAGATACCATGCCTATAAGGAATTTTGTATCTCACATGAAGATACCATGTCTATGAGTCAACCAGATATCCGAATCCTGCATATGCATTGGTCACTAGACAAACTTGTTTATAAGATTAAAAACTAACAATATTAAGATATCATGCCTATAAGATTTCTGCACTCTTACTGCGCATGTAAAAATTGTTTAAAGTTATTAACGCCTAGAAAGCATGCCTATAGGAACTATCAACCGAACCTGAATCGTTCATTCGCTTATAGGTAAAAAATCAGTGTCGATAATGCTTAACGTCTGCAGAATTTACGCTCTTTTACCAAAACCAGCCTTTCCTGGTTAACTGACAACTTTTTTCGTAAATCAACATGCTTCTTTTTTGGAACTAATAGATATCATACCTATAAGTTTCATTTAACACTTAGGCAAACCATGAGGTAAACTGGTAAACTGAATCAGATCTTTAGCTACCACCAACAGGCAGGCCTGATTTAGATTTCGTATCTGAAGTATGTAATAGATCAGTCTGTCATAACTCTTATGTTTAATTTAGAGCTGTCAATATGGGCCGGGACGGGCTAGCCCAACCCAGCCCACGTGGGTTTTAGGAATTGACGAGCTGGGCTGGGCTAGCCTACCATTTTGATGGGCCTTATAATGGTCAGCCCACCCCAGCCTTATATGGGCCGCGGGCCCCCACGGGCCGGCTCATCATTTTTAAAAATATAATTTTATATTTTTTATTTAAGTTCTAACCTAAAAAAAGATAATTATTTAAAAGTTAAAAAAATATCTTATTGAAAAAAATACGCAAAACTTAATAACTTTTTATATTATTTCAATATATCACAATAAATACTAAAAAAAAGTAAAAGACAGGACTATATTTCATTCACTAAAAGTCAAAACTAAAACAAACTATTCAAGAGAACGTTCATGATGCTTATGAGATATCCAACACATCATCTTCATCAAACACATTTGAATCCGCTTGTGATAAGGTTGTCTTAACATCTTCACTTTCATCTACAATTCATATGCAATATCAATTAGTTAAATATGAAAAGTAATAAAATTTTAAAAATTAATAATATTTAAATTCACATAAAAAATATTACCAGTTTGAGTTCGGGAAAACCTGTGCAGCCAATTTCAAGTAGTAACAAGTGTTTGGATATTTTCATAATAAATGCAACTTTTGTACTTTGTAAGAACACGCCACCAATGCTAAATATTGATTCCGATGGTACAATGGTAAAAAGAATTCTAAGTACATCACGCACCATCATTGAAAGATCGGCATATTTTCTAGAATGGTCCTTCCAATACATGACAACATCACCTCTTGAAACTTCTCAAGATCAAGTTTTGATTCCTCTTAGTAAGATCCAATTCTGACTTTCCATATCTAAAGGCAGTATACTTTTTATTTTTTATATATTTTAAAAAAATATTTTATTAGACCTACGGGCCGGCCCGGGCCGGCCTCAGTCAAGCCTCGCGGGCCACGGGCTTACTCGGGCCGGGCTTAAAAGTCTCATTTTTAAACGGGCTCTAAAAATTCTAGCCCAGCCCTGCTAAATTACGGGCTGGGCTGGGCTGGGCTGGCCCAACGGGCCAAGCCCATATTGACGGCTCTATGTTTAATCAGACCCTAATCAGTACGTGTAAGACATGCTAAACTATATGATTCTCTTTGGTTTTAAGGTGGTTTGTTTGAGCCTTTCTATCTGCTACGTGCTTCTCCCCATATTTGCTTCATATGTGTTTTGATTGTCGCCTTAGAATTTTGTCCTTTTAAAACTATAAAACCCCCATACCTCTTCGCTTTAGGATTAATAGTTCCAAATGCCTCCTAAATTGATAGGATTGGGGCGGGTAATAGCATGCAATAAGTAAAACGAGATCATTCCGCGTTTAATACCTTAACGGGATAGGAAAGGTCAGATATGGATTCGATGACCACTCGATAACACCATGTGTATAAGTGGTTACCAGGTATTGTGTGGGGTGATCCATATTGTTTATAAACCTAGGACCCCTCTTTTTTACTTGTTTGTTTCATTGTTTATTTTTAAAATTTACTCAAACTATTTTTTTCCTCAAAATTCAGCTTGTTTCTTTTAACTCCATCTGTTTGCAACCATTATGTGAAATTCCCTCTTATTTGAAAGTCCTGCTTGCCTACATGTCATTTATACTTAAAATTCACAATTATAGTATGGTCGGGAACCACACTAGTGGATCTCGAGGGGTGCCTAACACCTTCCCCTCGGGATAATTTTGAGCCCTTACCCAATCTTTGTTTTTTCTAAATCGAACTTCTTCTTAGTGTGCTTATGCACTTAATCATTAGGTGACGACTCTTCAATTCAAACCCAATTCCTAAAAGGGAACGAGTTTTCCTACAAAATGTCATAAACCCGATTTTACGATAAAGAGGGGGCATCGACAACCCCATAATTTTACCTTAATCCTAGTGTTTAATCTACCTAGGACACGAGTATTAAACTAAAAATAGGTAGGATAAACTTACCTCCAGATGCTGGGTAAAGGTCTTCTCTCAATAGCTTTAAAATCGTCCAATGGAGGAGTGAGATATAACAAAAATGACTTAGAACCCGTATCAAATAATGCTCACTACTTCAGTGATTCCGCATATACGGTAAGGCGGTCCCACTTTTGCAAGAAATTTGCCGCATCTACGGAATTGGCCAAGCGAGCTGTGACTGCTTATGCGGTTTTAGGCCTGGCCTACCTTGGCTGCATATGCGATAGGCAGACCGCTTCTATGGTCTCGCACCTGCGACCGGCCAACCGCAGGTGCGGTTATGACAAAAGTAGATGCTTCAGATATTCTCAACATTTCCAACTTCACTCGATCCTCGTCTGATTGACGCTCGGGGCTTCTGGGTCCCGTCCGAACATACTGACAAGTCTGAAATCATGAAACAAACCTGCTTGAACCTTGGGAATGCCCGAAACAATGCTAAATCTAAGAATCAGCCCCTAAAACCAATCGAATGAAACTTATGAACTTCAAATTCTTAATTTTCCTCTGACGAGCCGAAATGCGGTTAAACTACTCGGATTGACACCAAATTTTGCGGGGAAGTCTTAAATGTTATATTGGACCTGTACCAGGCTCCTGAACCAACATACGAGCCCAATACTTAGGTGATAAATTATTATTTAGTTTCTTTAAATCCTTAGAATTTCATTTTAACATTTTTTATTCATTAATTGGGTTAGAGACCTCGAAATTCGATTCCGGACATACACCCAGGTCCCATATTTTCCTACAGATTCTCCGGGACCGTCAAAATATGAATCCAGGTCCGTTTACTCAAATTATTGACCAAAGTCAAACCTAGCTGTTTAAGAAAATATTAAAGAATCAATGAGCATATTTCAACCCAAATTCTTCCAATTTCGGAACCAATCATCCCCCCGGGTCATAAATTAAATAAAGCAAGCGCGAGAAGTTTTATTTGGGAAAACGGAATTTTAAAAAGTAAAATGACCAGTCAGATCGTAACAGTTTTGGAGTACAATACTCCAAAAGTCTGTCCATAATTGGTAAGAAAAACTGTTCATTGACTAAAATTCTGGTTTTGGACAGATTTTTAATAAAAAATCTATCATTTTGGACAGACTTTTGGCCAAATAAAATCTGTCCCAAGAGTCTTCCTCCTCTCATATAAAGGTGAGGTCTTTACACATCTTCTATACATCTTTTGGACTCTAAGAAAGACACATCTTTACACAATAGATACATGAGAAAAACTTTGAGCACAAAAGCAATATAGAGTTTGAGAGCTTTTTAAGTGAGTTTTTCTGAAACCAAAATACTAAAAAAGAACAAAGGTCATTGAAGTTTAGTTTTTGGCTTTTCCTTCCTGAAAGTTCATTGAGATTCAAGGTCTATTCGAGTTTGTTTATTTGGTTCTTTTTCTGTTGTTTGCTGTTGTCCCTCTTGCTATTTGTTTCTATTACCGCTGCTAATTTTTAGTTCATCGATTACTGATTTTTTTTGATATCCAGGTAATTCCTTTAATGTACTGAAATCTTTGATCAAGAATGAATGCAAGTGAAGCAATTTGAGTTCTTCAGTGTATTTTGAGCTTTTGAAAACATTTTGTTCGGACTGCTTTAAATATCTCTCATGTTGACTGGAATAAGTGTTCAAGTTTTCGAATCCATCAGAATGTCGGTTTATGAATTTGTCTTCTTTCATGTATCAATAATAGACATGTAGAAGGTATTGTAATTATTTTCGGTAACTTTATCTATGTGAGACAATGGAGTTGAGGATTGCTTTGTTGTTAAATTCTTGATGGCCTTTATGTTTAATAAGTAGTGTGTGTATGTAAATCCTTAAAAGATTTCATCTTTGCGTTAAGGTTTATGTTCTGCAATTTCATTTTCCACTGTTTGGATACGAATGTAGCCATAGAGTTATTTTAAATGCCTATTAGGTTCATCATTGAGCTTTGTCCGACTCTCATTTGAAATATTCCACTTGACACCTGGATTAGAAAATTTTGGTAATATTACAGATTACATGAAGTTATTTTTTCAAAGTTATTATTTTTGTAGTTTGTAAAGAGGTTTAAAGTTGGTAAAGGTTAGTTCTCCATGATTTAGTATTTATTAGTTTATTAAGATCAAAGGTATTGAGTTACGAAATTAGCTTGTGTTAATAATTTGCTTAATGTCAAGAAAGTTTAAAGAATTAAAATATTGAGCCTTAGACATCATGTTTGTCATGGTATTAAAAATTGAAAACCATTGTTATTTGGTCAAGGTGAATAGATTTTACATGTCTAAGAGTGGATGATTTTATTGAGTCATGGGAGTCCTTTATTTGGAATTAAAAGGAATATGATGCATTAATTTTGTTTTACTTTATTTGTATTTCTTTTCTTTTTCTTTTAATTGCTTGTAGTATTATTGTTACGTCCTTAGTAATTAACTAAGTACACGTGTGGCACTTGAGAACTCGCTCACGATCTTGCACAACTTACTCACGTTCTTGCTATGCCAAGTTAGCCTTACTACACTCGAGATCGTTAAGATAATGGAAGAAAGAACATAAGAGAATTGTTAAAGGAAGCTTTATATTAGAGAGAACTTGAATTATTTTTCTTGGTTGATGAATTACAAATGAATGCCCCCCTATTTACACTAATCACCTAGGGGCTAGTAAGTAAATAATAATTGTTCTACAAGTCCTTTCATATTTACAACTAAGTCCCTTCACTAGAATATTCTACACAACTAGATTCTTCTAAGGACTTTCCTAACAATTCTATAAGGTTCTATGGGTTTCTTAAGGAAACCTCTATATTTCTCTAGAACCTTCCTACAAATGCATAAATATCTAAAATATTTACAAGGAAATTCTCCATAGTTCTAGAATATTCCACAAAGATCTTTTTCCTAACTTATGTAACTATCCCATATGGCAAAAATATATGCCAAGTGGAACCTACGTGGTATGATGATGTGGCGGGTCATGACACTCTCCCCCACCAAATTTTGTGCCGCCCTCGGCACAAAGCATTGGCACGTATGTGCGCACCTCGCCTTGGCGTCACAATAGATCTTTGTCCATTACCCATGATGTTCTATGAAGCGGTTCGCCTTTCCATTTCACAAGGTACTGGTCACCTATCTTCTTATGCCGTTTGTACATTGGACGGCTATTAATAATGGTCTCGATCCTTCGCCCATCTAATGCTTCCCCTTTCTCTTGGCCTGAATCTCCCAATGACTCAACCAAGTCCATAAGCTTCTCAGGCATCGAGTCTATGCCTTCACTCCCTATTTGGCTGCCCTCCATGGTCCCATCCTTGCTAGCAAACTTGACCCCTCTGCTTGGTACATCATCCAAGTTTGATAGTGTGCCATCATTTTTTACTTACCATCCCCTTCAACTATGTTCGCGCAACTTTTCTTGCTACCACCATGTTTTATATACATGGCGCCAAGATAGGCTTCAGAATCCACTACTTTCAGCTTAGATTCCAATCACATCCCTCCAATGCAGGCGATCTCTCGTGTGTCACCCTTGTGTCTGTGAGCAAAATTCTCGATCATTATTGCAAGCTTACCCAACTCTGGGAATTCACTTTCCCGATGTGATCCTTTACAAAAGTAGCACCCTCCCTTAGGCAAATACTCAGCATTGTTTTCCGGCTCCTTGGCATTTCTCCTGGACCCCTGTCCATTATATGATAGCCCCTTGCCATTACCCTTGTATACATCGGCTATGCCTTTACCATTGTCCTCATTATGATCTCCCTCACCCCTCTCGACTTTGCCTTCTTTAGACGTGGCAGACTCCATCTTGAAGTCAACAAGTGACTCGTCTACCGCTATGGCCTCGTCCACATTAACTACTTGATGTCTTCTTAACTCCTGCTTTTCCCAATTTTGCAACCCATCCATGAAGTGAAAGAGTGAATCTTCCTCAGATAGTCACGAGATTTGCAGTATTAAGGCAGTGAACTCGTTCACATACTCCCGAATTGTGGCCATCTGTCGGAGCTCCCTTAGCTTCCGCCTAGCCTTATACACCACATTTACCGGGTAGAATTGCTTCTTCAAATCCTTCTTGAACTGCTTCCACGTCTCAATGTTGCATAGCCCCTTTTCCATGTCAGCACAGTTTCGACGCCACCATAGTGCAGCAATCTCCGAGAGGTACAACACAGCAGTATTGATCTTGGCCTCGTCGTCTCTCACCTTGCCATGCCTGAAGTAGTTCTCCAAATGCCAAAGGAAGTTCTTTACTTCTTGTGCATCATGAAACCTTTGAATATTGGCAGTTTAGGAGTCTCGATCTTGGTCTTCCTCGTCATAACAACAGTACTGTTTGCCTCGGTCATGCTAGCGTCAGCATGCTCCTCGAGCGACTCTATCTTTGCCTTCATGGAATCGATAATGCTCAATGCCTCCATAAGTCTGCACTGCAAGGTAGTGATGGTTTTCCTTAGATCCATCTCAACCTGCGTACGACCCTGCAAGTCATTTCGGATGCTCTCAATTTCTTCAAGAGTGTATCCCTCAAGAACTCTAAGGGTGCCTTCCACCTTCCCCAAATGTTGGCCAAAGATCTCTACGGCATCCATCCTTACATTCACCTTCATCACCCACTCTTTACCGAGCGAGACGTCCTCCGACAGGACCTCCACTTCATCCTCGCTCGCTTCAGTGGCAGATGGTTCTTGGGATGTAAGCCTCTTGTTTGGCACAACCTCGGGTGGCACCTCCTGGCTCTTGTTGGTTGTATTCCTCTTTTTGTTACGGCCGCTCTTGCTAGCAGCATCCCAGATGACGTTGGCTTGGGTGTTAGCAATGTTAATTTCTCCGATGTTCGCCATTCCCTTAATTTTAACCTTTGCTCTGATAAAACGTTGTCACTTCCTTAGTAATTAACTGAGCACACGTATGACACTTGACAACTCACTCATGATCTTGCACAACTTGCTCACGTTCTTGCTATGCCAAGTCAGTCTTACTACACTCAAGATCGCTAAGAGAATGGAAGAAAGAACACAAGAGAATTGTTAAAGGAAACTTTGTATTAGAGAGAACTTGAATTGTTTTTCTTGATTGATGAATTACAAATGAATGCCCCCTATTTATACTAATCACCTAAGGCTAGTAAGTAAATAATAATTGTTCTACAAGTCCTTCAATATTTATAACTAAGACCCTTCTCTAGAATATTCTACACAACTAGATTCTTCTAAGGACTTTCCTAACAATTCTAGGGTCTTCCAAAGGAAACCACTATATTTCTCTAGAACCTTCTAATCACGGTGAACTCAACCTTACACAACGGTAGGAAGAGCGTGCGCTAAAACCTTTACCCGAATAGTGGTATCAGGGTCGATTTTCCACAAGGAGCTTGGAAAGGAGTTCCATATTTGTATAGACTAAGAATGCGTTTGTGCTTCGAATTGCACTTCTAATATTTTTGGATTTTCTATTATCAACTAATATTATCAACTAAGGGGAAGACTAAATTATGCTAAAGAAATATTTCTAAGTTGTAATTAATATAGAGAAAGGCACTAGGGTCATGGCATCACCTAGGTGGTTAACTAACGGGTAGAAACTACTAACAATAGATTGACATATTTGGGATCAATGCTATAACCGTTGCACAGTTGTACCCACTCTCACACCTCTCGGTAGAGAGAGCAATTTTGCCCAATTGACTCTCTCGAGACCAATTGGGTAGGCCAATTAGACCAAGCAACTAGGGTTCAAGTAGGGTGATTACTCTCTCGAGGTTTAACCCGTTAATTGGGACTACCATTTCTCATGGGTCCATCCCAATTCCTTGTTGGGTCAATTTTGGGGTCATAGACTCTCTTTCTTAAGAAGAGTCAAGACCCACTAAGCTAGAATCAATGTTTGCAACCACCAATCCTTAATTAAAGCATAAAATTAACCCAAATAACAAACACCCAATATCAATCTATCATTAAGAAGAAACACATCAATTAACCCACACTAGGGTTGAGCCACAACCCTAGCTAATGGGTTTAGCTAGACATAATTAAAGAAGAAACTGAAGAAATAGAAGAAGAAACAACCATATTAATTAATTGCTAATGTTGAACTACAATAATATATGATGAAATAAGTTAAAAATTCCCAAAATAGGCTAAAACATATGTCTCACGAGCGCAACAGCTATCTGATATATGAAACTTGACCTAAAAATGGTAAAATATTTTATTTATAGTGGGCTGGAAAAACTGGACAAAAATGCCCCTACGGGGTCAGTGCGGGCCGCACAAACACATCCGCAGCCGCACTTAGCTATTTTACTTCTAATTCTTGCTCTCTAAAACAGGTGATGCGGACCGCATGAACTTGTTGTGCGGCCGCATGAATGGCTTGTGGCTGGGCTCTGAACTCCTATGATGCGGACCGCGTGAACCTATTGTACGGCCGCATTGACTGGGCGCGGACCGCGTGAACTTGACCGCGGACGCGTCGCTTGCTACTGGAAAATGACACCTCTCTGAACTTCTTTGGCGCAACCGCATATCAAGATTGTGCGGCCGCATGAGATGAGCGCAGACCGCATGATTTGGACCGCGACCACATGGATTGGACTTGTAACTTGTGCCTTCTCTGAACTTATCTGATGCGGCTGCATGACATGATGGTGCAGCCCGCACCAAGCTCTGAATTTCATCACTTCAATGATCTTTGACACTTGAGCAGGTTTCACTCTGTTTTGAGCCGATCTTTGACGTTTTGCCACTTTGTCGCTCAAACCTGCAATCAAGTGTAATCTGTAAGCATTTTGGGTCTATTTTTTAGCAAATTATACTCAAAGCATAGGCAAGCAGGGCATAAAATATGTTAAAATCATAGTTATCAACTCCCCCAAACTTAAACCTTTGCTTGTCCTCAATCAAATAAAATAAGACCCACCCCTCAAAGGAAACATCCAAGTAATTCCAGCTTATCCTAAAGTAATTTCAACAAGCATCAATTGGGACTAACAATTGCCCTCAATAGGAATGCATCATTAACACATTTTAAGCTTTTGAAAACTATGGATCAAGTGTGACACAAGAGCATCAAGGGTTGACTCATTTCATCAAGGAGCTTTTCTCAAATACCTTGGTCATTGTGGAACCCAAACTCACACATCCTCAACTTTCCCTAAGCGAACCTCACCTTTTAGAGTAATGACACACAAACCAAGGTTGATGGATTTTTCGCTCATTTCTCTCACAAAGAAAGCCACAAGTCCGGCTGTAGGTACCATATGCTTTCCCCTTATGTAAGTATCTGCTAATGTAGGTTCCGTTCAACTCAACATCATATAGGGCTTCTGTAGAGTCATTGTAAAGGCTTTTGGGTAAGGTTAGAATATGTTTTTGTTCAAGTGGGTTCAATCTTCCCTTAAGCACTTCTTTTGATTCATTTTGGCCCACTTTCTTGACTCATTTGAGTATTCACTTCTTTTTCAGGGGGTTAGAGAGACACACTATCACTCTTTCTTATGCAATTGAACACATTTCTCCTTTTTCTACTTTTTCCACAACCTTTTTCACTTTTGTTTTCTTTGAATCCCCTTTTTGACCTTATTCAATTTGGTCTTTCTTTTTGTCTTGTCTTTTCTTCCGTTTTCATTGCCTTCCTTTTTCTTTTGCTTTTGTACCTTTTTACCATATTGTTTCCTTTCTTGTCTCCCCCCCCCCAAGCTTAGACATTTTCCATCTACTCAAGGGAAGATTTGGGTACCAAAAGAGGGTATCATTAAGAGCGGGTATTGGCTTGTGGCTTTGGTTTTTGAAAGAAGAAGGTTCAAGGCTCAAAAGGGTTAACTAGGGATCATTTTATTGCTAGGTCATGGAATTGTTCAATCTTAGCATTTTGGATCAAAGAGAGCCTATAATCACTTCTTAAGCCAAATTTCACCTAGGATTTCGCCTCAATAAACATTCGGGGCAAGTTCTAGACCATCGGCTCGGGACTTAGACTCACAATTTGAATTCTCACCACACACACTCAAGGATTGCTAAAGACATCGAGTCGAGGTCCCACAACAACCTTAGTTATGATTCAAGCGCACAATGGTGCAACACGACCACATGATGGTTGTTTGGTCAACACAAAAGTCTCAAGGCCACAACCTTCACCATCCTAAGCACAACATTATGTCTTTGACCATGGGATCAAAGGCAAATGTGTTAGGCCCAAGTGAAGCTTGCCTGAGGTACCCTTAACTACGAAATATCGAAATCAAAAGAAGAAAAAACAAAAATAGACTCAAACCCTTAAGAAGGTTGTCACGCCATCTATCATTGGGAAGAGCCACCCGGTTCGCACAACACTCTACCCTTGGAAAGAATCGTGGCACTAAGAAAACCAAGGGCTTATTGAAAATGCCAAAATCAAAATAAAAGGCTGCGAGCCTAACTACGAATCTAAAAACGAAAAATTTTGACGAAAATAAAAAAACTGAATGAATATGTACAATATGGGAGTAGAATATACAATGGGGAATGAATATATACAGAAATTAGAAAAATAGCCAAAATGAGAAGTTATATAGAGGCCAACTATCAAATCCAAAAACATAAACTAAAAGTCAAATATATACGTGCAGTCATCCAAATGTATCAAAATCAAAATGGTAGGGCGCACCCCCACGAATAAAAGCTGGCATTGTCACCAATGCCAACTACCAAAATAAGCACAAAAATAGAGAAAGGATATAGAGTGGCTCTTCAAGCCTGATCCACATGCATGGGGTCTCCGGTCGTCCCCTGATCCTTTGTAGTAGCCGGGACCTCAGACTGGTATCCGACCTACTGCTCTGAAGCTGGTATAGGATCCTGCTGCTGCTGGACTGGCTGCACATCAGGTGCCTTACTAGAGGGAGCCTCCTAAATCTCAGCAAGCTCTATCACAACTCCCTCCGTGTTGGGCAGCTTCCTCTTCTTCTTCGGGTGGCTAGGTGCCTCCCCCTGTTGTGGGACTGGTGCTGCTGCTACTGGTAGAGGTGTTGACTCATCAAAGAACAAGTCTAAAGGTAGCTGGTCTGCTTTTATCTTGTCAATATCAGCTCGGAGCACCTTCACCTCTTCCTTAGATGCCCTGGATTTCCTCATCTTCTTATGTTCTCTGGCAAGTTCCTTTACAACTTTGCCCTGTGCCTCAACTGCCTTTGTCAAGGTATCCTGAGTCACTAAAATCTTCTCCTGGTTGGCCAGGAGCATCTTCAATGTCTCCTCAATGGACGGAGGAATCTGGGCAGTGGCCGGAGCAGACTGGGCCACAACTGTGGTGGCCAAAGTGGACACCTTGGATGTCGAGACTGACATCCAGTTGTTCAAACTGGCTAATATCTTTGCTAACTGCTGGGCCTTCATAGGGTTGGATCTGGAGGTGGGAACCATTGGGCCAGTTGAAGAACTGGGTCCCGCAAAAGAAGATAGGATATCAGGAGTAGTGGTAGCAGCAGGGATAGATGGCTCAACAGAAAACTTAACCGCAACTGGCTCCTCAGACTGGCCAATCGGGGCAGAGGTGGATACTTTTCCTTTCTTGTCCCCCTTTGGGTTGTCCAGCCCCTGAATACTAAACCATGAGAATGGGGACACCAGCCGGACTTCGACATCGAAAGGGTATTTCTTCACCTTCGTATCCTCAAAGTACATGGTGAGGGTGTTTGGGTAGGGGTAGTTCCGGTCAGTCTCAATCCCAATCGACGTGATTACTTTGTACATAACATTCCCCACATTGATAGGGAAACCCACCATTATATATGCAATAAGGACAGCTCGGGGGATTGGAATGGTTTGGTCATGGGACGTAGGATCCAGCCTATTACATACAAATGTGAACCATCCTCTCGCCTCAAAATTTAGGTCCTTTCTCAAAATCTTCTTCCCAACCTGTATCCACTCTGGAATAGTACCCGGATGAGCCAAGAACTCCGCCAACCATGGGCGAACTTCCTCCTTTAACTCCAACTTCTTTCTGTACTTGGTGTCATCCTCATCATCAAAGCCCAAATAATCATTCAATGCTTTTCCTGAAAACACAATTTTCTTGTCCCGCACTTGGGTTGCAATTGACCCCTCTTTGGTGTGGGACATATTGCAATAGAATTCTTTCACCATGTGTTCATTGGCATTGCCTACCTCATCTTTAAAGAAAACCCACCCCATTCTGGTAAGAAACTGTTCATGGACTCGGGGAAGTAGAGGCAACAAGTCCCGGGTGACCACTTTTCTCTCCGCAATCAATTTCTTTTTAGGCCACATCTCTCCGAATTTATGGAAGGCCACCTGGCTCACAAACCTATCCTGCCACACCTCACCTTTTCTCATTCTCTCAATGTAACCAACACCCGGTACCCCACTGTCCGAGACCTCATCATCACTGTTGTCCTTATCTGATGCACCCTCCCCGAATTCTGAAGCTGTGGGGGAGGTGGAGTATTTGGCACTGCCTGCTTTTGAGCCATCAGACAACTCAGGTTGTGTAGTAGTTGGAGCCCGAGCTCGGACTGAGTGGTTTTGCCCCGAATCTGCAGAGAGGTCCTGAGAGGGGAGGTACTCACTCCCCGACTGCTCCTCATCAGTCACTACTTGCTTTCTTGTCTTTAGTTTTGGTTAGGGAGTGAGATTCTTCAATTTGGATTTACCTCCCTGGGAGGGTTCACCTCATCAGGGTTGTTTAGCACCACTTCCTCTTTTCTTTACCATTGTTTGCAAGCAAACACGTCTAGCTTTGTTAGTTCAGGCAATTTCAAAACAATTTCAGACTATCAATAGATGAAAACTAAGCAAACTATCAGGAGGAAACATTGCAGACAGTTGAACAGACCAAAGCACGCGGGCCGCACCAACAGGGCACGTGGCCGCATAGACTAAAGTAAAAAAAAATGATCTCTCTTAACATCACCCATGCGAGCCGCTTGAATAGGGCATGCGTCCGGGTAGGTTCCAACGCGGTCCGCACAAACAGGGCCGCGGGCCGCATGGGCAACTAAGCGAATTTCCACTTCGCTGAAACTCACTCACGCGGATTGCGTAAACATGGGATGCGGCCATATGGATCATAGCTGGGCTGCACAAATAGGTCATGCGGCCGCGCTGGGAGGTATCAACTATCAGAGGCAAACCATGCGGGCCGCATGAACATGGGCCGTGGCCGCGTTGGGTTATCATCACAGGGGAAACTAGGGTTTAACATTAATGTTCAATTCTTACAAGTTCTAGCATCCTAAATTGTCCCCATTCAAATAACATCATTAGTAATCATGCCCAGTACTTGAAGAACAACAAATAACTATCCTAAAAATGAAAAACAAAGAAGTTATAGCTACAGGGTTATGAACAAAATTAAAACTAACAGCTACATAATGATTAATGTGAGAAGAAGTAACCAGGATTGTGAAGATTTAACTCTTGATGCTAGCACAAATGAGGGTCTCAGGGTGAACAACAGATTTTTAGGGCTCAGAGATCGATTTGGAGAAAAGTTCTCAGTGAAGCCCTAGGGGTCTATTTATAGAAAAAGATGGTGGGACCCAAACTTACCCTCCAGTGCGGCCGCATGAACACGACCGTGGGCCGCGCTAGACTTACCTCATACCAGTTTGCATAAACAACTGACGCGGGCCGCACAGATGTGAACGCGGCCACGTGGGAACAATGCGGGCTGCTCAAACAGGGGCGCGGCTGCATGGGTAAACTTCAGAGACTAACCATCCTCAGATCAAGGTGGTGCGGACCACACTAGAAGGGACATAACTGCACTGGCACTGTTAAGAGATTATGCACTTTTGCACTTTTGTCTTGCACTGGTTCAATACAAGTCCTGCAATATCTCACAAATAATTAGCTCAAAAATCCTAAGCTACAACAGAAAACAAAGAGAAAGAAAAAGGCATGGGTTGCCTCCCAAGAAGTGTCTGATTTAACATCGCGGCACGACACATGTTACCATCACATCACTTCAAATGAATGAGTTCCACCACGTGGCTGTCGTCAATCCTTCCCAAATAGTGCTTGACAGGATGCCCATTGACCCCGAACACTTCACCATTCTTGTTTTTGAGATCAAGAGCACCAAAAGGAGTCACAAATACCACTTCAAAAGGACCACTCCATTTTGATTTGAGCTTCCCCGGAAATAACCTTAATCGGGAATTGAAAAGAAGAACCATGTCGCTCACCTTGAATTCTTTACCCCGAGCATGCTTGTCGTGAAGGTACTTCATCTTGTCCTTATACAAGGACGAGCTGGAGTAAGCATGAAATCTAAACTCATCAAGTTCATTAAATTGCTCCACTCGGAGGTTGGCCGCAACATCCTATTCCAAGTTCAACTTTCTCAATGCCCACATAGTCTTGTGTTCTAGTTCCACCGGGAGATGGCAAGCCTTACCAAACACCAACCGATATGGAGACATACCAATCAGAGTCTTGTAAGCCGTCCGATAAGCCCAAAGAGCATCATCCAATTTCTTCGACCAATCGGTCCTATTAGCATTCACCGTTTTGGACAAAATACTCTTTATTTACCGATTTGAGACTTCCACTTGACCTCTAGCTTGTGAATGATAGGGGCTGGTCACTTTGTGGTTAACTCCATATTTAGCAAGCAATGAGTCAAAAGCCTTGTTGCAAAAATGACCCCCCATCACTAATGATAACACGAGGGGTTCCAAACCTAGTGAAGATACTCTTTTTCAAAAATGCCATGACACTTTGGGATTCATTGTTGGGAAGAGCCACGACTTCAACCCACTTTGAGACATAGTCCACCGCCACAAGAATATAAGTGTTCCCACAAGAGCTCACGAACGGGCCCATGAAATCAATGCCCCAAACATAAAAAATATCCAGTTCGAGAATTGTATTGAGAGGCATCTCATCCCTTTTTGAAATCCCGCCGGCTATTTGGCATGAATCACACCTCTTCACCAAGTCGCTATCATCTTGAAACAATGTCGGCCAATAGAAACTGCAACTCAAAACCTTTGATGCCATCCTTACTCACCCATGATGGCCACTATAGGGAGAAGAGTGACAAGCCTCCAATATGTTCATTTGCTCACTTTCCGGCACACATCTTCTTATCACCTAGTCCGTACAAATTTTAAACAAATACGGATCATCCCAATAAAAATCCAAGATATCCCGCTTGAGTTTCTTCCTTTGGTTGGAAGAGAGCTCACACGGGACATTGCCGGTCACAATGAAGTTGGCGATGTCCGCGAACCAAGGTATGTCACCCATAGAAACGGAAAGAAGCTGCTCGTCGGGGAAAGTATCATTTATCTCAACACCATTGCTTGGTCTACCCTCTTTCTCTAGCCGGTACAAATGGTCCGCAACTTGATTCTTGCTTCACTTCCTATCCACAATCTCTAGATCAAATTCCTGAAGGAGTAGCACCCATCTCATCAACCTTGCTTTCAAATCTTTCTTTGTCATCAAATACCAGAGGCTGCATGGTCCGTGTGTATGATCACCTTCGCCCCCATAAGATAAGGGCGAAATTTCTCCATCGCAAACACAATAGCCAATAGCTCCTTTTCTGTCACCGTGTAGTTTCCTTGGGCCTCATTCATCGTTTTGCTAGGATAATACACATGATGGAACATTTTGTTGATTCTTTGACCAAGCACCGCAGCTACCGCCACATCACTCGCATCGCACATAAGTTCAAAAGGCAATTCCCAATTAGGTGTGGTGATGATAGGAGTTTTGGTCAGCTTGTGTTTCAATAGCTCAAAGGACTCCATGCACCTCTCATCAAAGACAAACTTGACATCCTTTTCCAACAATTTACAAAGTGGGTTCACAATTTTCAAGAAGTCTTTAATGAATCGACGGTAGAACCCGGCGTGACCAAGAAAACTCCTCACCCCTTTGACAGAAGCAGGGGGAGGGAGCCTTAAGATCGCCTCAATTTTTTCCTTTTCGACTTCAATTCCGTGTTTTGAGATTTTGTGACCCAACACAATACCCTCTTGCACCATAAAGTGATATTTCTCCCAGTTGAGTACAAGATTGGTTTCTTCACATCTTTTCAACACCTTATCCAAGTTCACTAGGCATTCCTCAAATGAGTCCCCCACCACGCTAAAATCGTCCATGAAGACCTCCAATATATCCTCCACCATGTCGGTGAAGATTGCCATTATATATCTTTGGAAGGTCGCCGGGGCATTACAAAGTCCAAATGGCATTCTTGAGAAAGCGAATGTGCCATACAGACATGTAAAGGTTGTCTTCTCCTGATCCTCCGGGCAATGAGAATTTGATTGTACCCCGAGTAGCCATCTAGAAAACAATAATAAGCCCGACCCGCAAGACGATCGAGCATTTGGTCCAAAAATGGTAAAGGGAAATGATCTTTTCTCGTGACCTTGTTGAGCTTTCTATAATCCATACACACTCTCCAACCTGTAACCGTCTGAGTAGGAATCAACTCATTGTTGGCATTAGTGAAGACCATCATTACACCCTTCTTTGGCACACATTGGACCAGAGAGGTCCATGAATTATCCGAGATTGTGTAAAATACACCGGTGTCCAACCACTTGATAACCTCTTTCTTTAACACCTCTTGCATAACTTTGTTTAATCTTCTTTGATGTTCAAGAGACGACCTTGCATCCTCCAAAATGATTTTGTGCATGCAAAAAGCGGGGCTTATACCCCGAATATCCGCCAATGTCTATCCAATCGCCCTTTTGTGCTTTTGTAGAACCGCCAAAGTGGCGTCAACCTGCATGTTAGTCAAGAAAGATGAAAGAATAACAGGCAAAGTGAAATTAGGGCCCAAGTATTCATACCTGAGGTGAGGAGGAAGTGGTATCAACTCCAGCACCGGTGGCTCCTCAATAGATGGCTTGGTTGGCGGAGTTTTGCGATTCTCAAGATCCAAGGATAACTTCCTAGGCTCATAAGAATACGAGCCCATACCATGCAAATCATTTACACATTCAATTCTCCCAGCATCATCATTAGCCTCTATGTTCAAAAGCACAGCTTCAAGTGGATCTTCAACATTAATCATTGTGCTTGTGTCATCCACTATCACCGCTGTGACAATGTCAACAAACCAGCACACCTCCATGCTATTTGGTTGCCTCATAGATTGCACACATGTAACACCACCTTTTCATCACCAACACGAAAGGTCAACTCTCCCGCCTCGACATCGACCAAAGCATTCCCTGTATCTAGGAAAGGTCTTCCAAGTATAATTAGGACTTCAAAGTCCACCTCACAATCTAGTATCACGAAGTCGGCCGGCAAGATGAATTTATCAACACGAACAAGGACATCATCGATTATACCCAAAGGCCGCTTCATTGACCTATCCGCCATTTGGAGCCTCATTGAAGTCGGGCGAGGTTGTCCGATTCCCAAAGTCTTGAAGACCGAATATGGCATTAAGTTTATACTCGCCCCCAAGTCACAAAGGGCTTTTGCAAAGTCGGCACTTCCAATGGTACACGGGATAGTGAATGCGCCGGGGTCTTCAAGTTTTGGAGCCAAAGAATGTACAATTGCGCTCACTTGATAGGTCATCTTGATCGTTTCACACTCCATTGATCTATTTTTTGTAACTAAATCCTTCATGAACTTTGCATACCCCGGCATTTTTTCGAGTGCCTCCACCAAAGGGACATTGATAGTCAAACTCTTCATCATATCAATGAATTTCTTGAATTGGTTGTCACTCTTTTTCTTGGCCAACTGTTGAGGATATGGCGGAGGAGGCCTAGGCAAGGGTGCCTTGGCTTTGGGCACCACCGTGTCGGGCATATCAATCACGTGTTCCTTAGACGGGTTCACGGCCCCTTGTGTCTCCTCCTCAACCTCATGAATATCAATCCGCACATCATTTCTCACTCTTGGTTTCACTACATCTTCAAACACCAAAGGCATATCATCATCACGCAACTCATCTTCATCAACCATGACTTGATTTTCGCTTGAGGTATGCACATCACTGCCTATTCCACTTCGCGTGGTCACCGCCATCACATGATTGTTGTGCCCACCCTTGGGGTTTACTACCGTATCACTTGGTAGAGCACCCTTTGGGCGAGTGTTTAAAGATTGGGAAATTTGACCAAGTTGCACCTCCATGTTATGGATGGAAGTGTTGTGTGAAGCCAATTGAGCATTAGAGTCATGGTTCTTATTCATCATTTGCTCAAACATAACCTCAATTCTCCCAAATTCATTTCCCGAAGTACTAGGCCCTTGAGATTGAAACGGTGGCGGGTTGTTGGTTGTTGAAACATCGGAGGCTTTTGAAAGCCTTGCCCCCGATTACCTTGACCACCATTGTTGTTCCACCCACCTTGACCATTGTTATTGTTCCAATTGTTGTTGTTGTTGTTGTTGTTGTTTCCGTTCCAATTTCCACCATTGTTGTCTTGGTTCGCCCAATTGTTGTTTTGGTTATTCCTATTCCAATTTCCACCACTTTGTTGTTGATTATTGTTTTTTCAATTTCCGCCTCCTTGTTGATTGCCCCAATTTCCTTAGGATCGCCATTGTTAATTTCCTTGGTAGTTGTTAACATATTGACAATCTTCACTTTGCTCATCATAGCACTTGTTCGAATAACAACCACCATCATCATAGTTATCACAATTTCCTTGAGGTTGTTGCCCTCTTTGCCTTCTTTTCATCATATTCACTTCTTCCATGTCATTGACTTGGCGCGGGTTTTGAACTTGTTGCAATTGCGCCTTCGCCAATTGGTTCATTGTTGTTGTGAGTTTGGCAATGGCTTGGCCATGATCATGCAACTTCTTATGCAAATGTATGACATTAGGATCACCTTGAGGAATGTTTGCCCAGCTTTGCCACGCCTGAAGAAGTATCGGCCATTTCATTTAACATATCACAAGCTTCATTGTACGGGAGCTTCATAAAATTTCCACCCACTAATTGGTTCACAATACATTGGTTGGTTATGTTGATGCCCCTATAGAATGTTTGTTGAATCACCACATCATTCATATCATTATTTGGACATCTTTAACCATAGTTCTAAATCTCTCTCATATTTCGTGCAAAGGTTCCGTTGGCTCTTGTTTGTAAGCCAAAATTTCATCACGGAGTGCCGCCATGTGGCTTGGAGAAAAGAACTTGGCAATGAACTTGTCCGCAAATTCATCCCACGTGGTGATGGAATGATTTGGAAGCCTTTCTAACCAATCCAATGCTTTACCCCGAAGAGAGAACGGGAAAAGCCTCAATCTCAAAGAATCCTCAGACACATTTGTTTGTTTACTCCTCCAGCAAGTATCTACAAACCCCTTCAAGTGCTTGTATGCATTTTGGTTGGAGGCGCTCGTAAAATACCCTCTTTGTTCAAGCAAAGTCAGTATAACATTGGTGATTTGAAAATTTCTCACCCGAATTCGGGGAGGAACTATGGCACTTGCATAACCCTGGTTTGGAAGTACTGTTGGAGCCGCTCTTGGCGGTGGTGGAGGAGGGTCTGGGATTTGGTCATTCGAATTTGCATTGGCACTTCTACCTCTCCGTGGTACTTGAGGTACCAGAAGCTCATCTTACTCAACATATTCAACCTCTTCCCCCACCAAGGCATTTCCAAGAGGGTCATTTCTATTTAGAGCCATGTGTACTTGATGGATTGACACAAATAAAGTTAGTAAAAAGAAGGAAAGAGAAGAAAAACACAAAACTAGCTACACAGATAGTCAACACCGTAAGCTCCCCGGCAACGACGCCAAAAAGTGATTGCGGTGAACTCAACCTTGCACAACGGTAGGAAGAGCGGACGCTAAAACTTTAACCTGAATAGTGGTATCGGGATCGATAATCCACAGGGAGCTTGGAATGGAGTTGCGTATTTGTATAGACTAAGAATGCATTTGTGCTTCTAATTTCACTTCTAACATTTTTGGATTTTCTATTATCAACTAATATTATCAACTAAGGGTAAGACTAAATTATGCTAAAGAAATATTTTCTAAGTTGTAATTAATATAGAGAAAGGCACTAGGGTCATGGCATCACCTAGGTGGTTAACTAACGGGTATAAACTACTAACAATAGATTGACATATTTGGGATCAATGTTATAACCATTGCACAGTTGTACCCACTCTCACACCTCTCGGTAGAGAGAGCGATTTTGCCTAATTGACTCTCTCGAGACCAATTGGGTAGGCCAATTAGACCAAGCAACTAGGGTTCAAGTAGGGTGATTAATCTCTCGAGGTTTAACCCATTAATTGGGACTACCATTTCTCATGGGTCCATCCCAATTCCTTGTTGGGTCAATTTTGGGTTCATAGACTCTCTTTCTCAAGAAGAGTCAAGACCCACTAAGCTAGAATCAATGTTTGCAACCACCCATCCTTAATTAAAGCATAAAATTAACCCAAATAACAAACACCCAATACCAATCTATCATTAAGAAGAAACACCCATCAATTAACCACACTAGGGTTGAGCCACAATCCTAGCTAATAGGTTTAGATAGACATAATTAAAGAAGAAACTGAAGAAATAGAAGAAAAAACAACCATATTAATTAATTGCTAATGTTAAAATACAATAATATATGATGAAATAAGCTAAAAATTCACAAAATAGGCTAAAACATATGTCTCACGAGCGCAACAGCTATCTGATATATGAAACTTGACCTAAAAATGGTAAAATATTCTATTTATAGTGGGCTGGAAAAACTGGACAAAAATGCCCCTGTGGGGTCGGTGCGAGCCGCACAAACACGTCTGCGGCCGCACTTGGCTATTTGACTTCTAATTCTTGCTCTCTAAAATAGGTGATGCGGACCGCATCAAGTTGACACGCGACTGCATGGAGACCAGCTGGCCGTGTGATCTTGTTGTGCGGCCGCATAAATGGATTGTGATTGGGCTCTGAACTCCTATGATGTGGACCTCGTGAACCTGTTGTGCGGCCGCATTGACTGGGCACGGACCGCGTGAAATTGACTGCGGCCGTGTCGCTTGCTACTGGAAAATGACACGTCTCTGAACTTCAATGATCTTTGACACTTGAGCAGGTTTCAATCCGTTTTGAGCCGATCTTTGACGTTTTGCCACTTTGTCGCTCAAACCTGCAATCAAGTGCAATCTGTAAGCATTTTGGGTCTATTTTGTAGCAAATTATACTCAAATTGCAGGGAAGTATGGGCATAAAATATGTTAAAATCATAGTTATCACCTTCCTATAAATGCATAAATATCTATAACATCTCCAAGGAAATTCTCCATAGTTCTAGAATATTCCACAAAGATCTTTTCCCTAACTTATGTAACCAGCCCATATGGCAAAAATATATGCAAAGTGTCACCTACGTGGAATGATGATGTGGCGGGTCATGACATTATACTCTATTATTAGAATGCAAATGGATACAAATAGGATCAGGCAGTGAGTTTACAAACTAACAGAAAAAAAGATTTTGCGATGAAAGTTTAGTTTTTCTACTACTACTACTACCGTAAGTGACATCCATTCTTGTATCCTAATTTATTGAAGTAGTTTTAGAAAATGATCAGTTCTTTTAAAATTATTATTAAAATGACTTAAAAATTCTCTTTCTTATTAATTTAAGCGCTAGACAATTAGTAGGTGCGCTTTAAACTCATGCAATCGATTGCGTAACGTGATGTTTAAGATTTAACAAATTAATTCAACAATCTCATGTCATATCCTTTAGTTTTAGTTAATTTTTTAATTTTGTTAATCCTTTGCTAAAAATTGCGGATTCGCTTGCATAGCGCAATTGTGACATTTAATAAATTTCCAAAAAGTTAATTGTCCTCAAAGCATAATTGTAGTAACTTTTCAAAAATAAATAACATGCTAATAATCATTTGTCATGAATGCGAACTCTTGCGTAGCGCTGTTATGACTAAATAATAAATTTCGTCGATCACACATTCGTTTGCGTAGTGTGGTTATGAATATTATTATTCAAAATATTCTTTATTTTTTCTAATGATCAAGAGATAAAAGCGAATAGGTAAAATATGAAAATCATATAAATCACAGTTTGTCCAAAATTAGTTCAAGCCAAGTTTTAAGTTAATAAAGCGACCGTTCTAAAACCACAAGACTCGGGGAATGTCTTATACCTTCTCCCCGATCAATCGAATTCCTTACGCGAACTTTGTTTTTGCGGACCGATAAAAATAGAGTCAAACCTTCCTTTGACTAGGGATTCAAATAAAATGTGACTTGGAACATCGAAAACCAATTCCAAGTGGTGACTCTGTAAATAAAATAGTCCCTACTCAAATTTGTCACTTTAATTGGAAAAAATTTTTAACCCACAATCCATAACATAACGTCATATATCTTTTGGGGGTGGGAAACAGGGGTGTGACAGCTCTGGCTACTCTGCTGGAGATTTACTAGAATTCTAGCTTGTATATGTTGACTTTTTATTTGGCTTTATTAATTTTGTATATATTGTGATTATTTGTGCCTAATGTGCTACCTGTTTGTCTTTTTACTTCTTCGATATTATTGAACTATACATATAAACTGTCTTCTCACGCACCCCCTCTCAGTCTTCTTGAAATTAAAAATTGGGTGTTTGCTTGACATTGCGCGCTTTATTTGATATAGCCGAGGTGCTTGTCACCCGGTAAAGGATTTTAGTCATATATGTTTTAGGCGGGGAGCACCACCAGTTAAGCCGGAAAGCAATGCTAACGGTACACTGACCCTCCTCGGCTCGAGTTTTCCGCTCGAGTAAGATAGTTTAGATACCTTCTCTACCAGGATTTAAACCTAGAAGAACAAACCTCATACCAAATATCTCTAGCAGGTTTGCTTTATGTGCATCACGTGTATTTGACTTAGCGAAACTCGGCACAGGAATCGGGTCAGTATAAGATAGGTATCCTCTTTAAACCATCATGTTCACTTATGTGCTACTTGATACATCATTTGGAAGGCTTCCTTGCTTGTCAACCGGCTTAAAAAATTAGTGTAATTATTAAAAATGAAAAAAAAAAAAGAGAATCATTCTCCTAGTTTAGTGCAAATAAACCTTTTTTTTTTAAAAAAGAAAAAAAAATAAAAAGAAAGAAAAAGATTTTGTAGTAGTTTGGTGTGAGTTGTAAAGATAAATTTTCATAAAAAAAATAAAAGAGAAAAGTACCTAGTTTTACCGAACTATGCGGGTTTGATTCTTACCGGATGTGAGATACGTAGGCAACCTCCATCGGGTTTAGCCCACACTTTTCAAAAAAGTAGGGAGCATGCAATTCTGCATGTGCATAAAATTTAAAAAAAAAAGGAAAACAAATGCTATTTTGGTCGCCTTTTTACTGTTTTGCTCGCATATTCCGGCTGTTTCGCCAAGACAACCTTAAAATCTTCCTGGGAAGTGCTAAAGGGTCATTTTTTTAAAAAAAATATCTACTTTATCCATCTTTATTCACCTTTTACCATTTTGCCCTTATGTCTGGCCTTTTTTTTTTGTCGAGACAACTTTAAACCCTTCCGGAAGTATCGAACGACTGTTTTCGCAAAAGTAGCCATTTTATCTAGTTTTGTCTGGTTATATTCGCCGAGACAAACTTTGAACCCCTCTCGGGAGTGACGAAGGGTCGATTTTTTTTAAATAGTTTTTATTTATTTATTTATTTAGTCTATTTTTATCATTTTATTCCTACGGTCATTTTTGTAATAATAACCATTCTTCTTGCTTTTGTCATCTCAACTTTTGTGTCCGATAATTTCAAAAAAATATAACCAAAAAAATAGACCGAGTCCTAAATTGGCAACAAAAAAAAGAGAAAAAAAAAGAAAGGAAAAAAAAGAATGATCAGAATTGGCATATAGTTCAGGTAAGTCTTGACACTTTTATCTTACTCTGAGGTTCACCATGAATTCTCCGCAAAGAAGCAGTCAGAAAAGGGTAAGGGACGAGACACCTCCTATGTTCTTGATTTGAGATAAGACCCCGAGCAGTCTCTGTAATTGGTGGGCTAGTTTTGCTACATGGGAGCGGAATCTAAGTATTTAAGCACCTCAAGTTCCTTATAAATATCATGGGAATTAAGCCTAATAGATATTTAATCAAGGCTCTAGTGGGTTTTTGGGACCCCATCAACAATGTCTTCAGGTTCAAAGATTGTGAAATGACGCCTACATTGGAAGAATTAGGTGGGTTCACCGGATAGGAGAGACCTTCGTGGGAAAAAGCCTACTGCTCCAAGAAAATTTGGTGTGAACAATTTTTTAAAGAAGTTATGCCTCCGTCGAATTCCAATGGTTTGCTTAAATGAAGATTGGGTTCCGTTGGAATATCTTTATGACAGATTTGGGGACGAGAAAGGGTTTGAAAACTTCTCGGACATAGAATTCGTCAACTAGTTGAGTTACAATGCTTGGAGGGAGTTGAGAGTTTTTGCCTTCATGATATCATTTCTAGGGATCATATTTTTTCCAGAGCGTGGTGGGCGCATCAGAATTCGACTAGTTGTGGTAGTCTCGTATTTCCAAAGTAGCAAGGATCATACCATTTTTTCCATGATTTTGGGAGATATTTTTCGAGCTTTGACCCGTTACCAAGAAGGTAAAGATTACTTCGAGGGATGCAACATTCTGCAGCAAATGTGGTTCATGGAGCACCTTTATCATCATCCAATAGTAATAAATTTTAATGAAAACTGGCTGAATTACATTGGATGTCACCCAGATAGGGCTGCAAGTTGTAATCTTCCAGAGTGGGTGAGGGCCTGACGGAAATTACTTGGTTCATTGAGTGCTGATAGAATCACTTGGAACTATTATTGGTTCCCTTTTGCTAGGGTCATACATATGTTGACGTATCATCCGTTCTTCATACTCATGGGTTTTAGAGGTTTTCAACCCTACACGCCCCTATGCGTCATCTAGGGAGAGAGTAAAAGAGGCCCCCGATTGAGGACATGCATCCGTTCGTGTGGGAATTCAAGGGAATCCGTTCGTGTGGGAATTCAAGGGAGAGGAACCCCCGAGGGAGTCATATGCATAGAAGGTTTGGTTTGGTGGTCAATTTTATGATTTGGACGAGATGGTAGATGATCGTGAACATGGGAAGGTAAGCCTCGCATACCTTGAGCGATTTCACAACCAGGCTATCCCCGAGCAAAGACCAGAAAGATCCATACGGCATGCAATTGATTGAGAGGGGGAGATCGTGGCCAGAGTTAGAGAAACTAGAAGGGAAATGGAACAAGAGTTCCAATCTCGTATTGACATTTTACAAGAAGATAAGGGCACTCTAGAGACAGCCATGGACTTACAACATGCTGATTTTGAGCGGTAAAAGGCTCAGTAGGCACATGAAGGGCGAGCACTCAAAGCTCAAACTAGGCAGAAACAAGTGATCACTACCATTAACAACAAGAAGAAAGAGAAGCCTAGTTCAAGGTGGTCCGTGATCATGAGCGTAGAGGTTTTTCTCCATTAATCCAAGGTCTGAGGGAGAAGATAAGGGGAGTTGAGTCAAGCAAGGAGAGCCAGATTGCGGAGTTTGAAATAGAAAGGCACCATTACCAAATGTTAATCAATTAGTTAGAAGCGGAGTCGCTAGAAGTTCAGCGCCAGAAAGATATGGCCTTGGACCACGAGCGTGATGCACTGGATCTAGCTGAGACCCGTGGTCAGAAAAATCAAGAGTTGCATGTGGCTCAGGAATACATTAAGGGAAAGATCCTCGAGGTAGCCACCTATACCTCAAGAGAATGCAGGAGTTGTCACTGAATGACGCTTAAGCGATTTGCAGAAGTATCATTGAAAGTTGCTCGCCATATATCTGCAGACTTGGAGAGGATATATCGCAAAGTTGGGGGTCAACCGTAGGAACAAGCGCCTTTGATTACAGTGATGCTGGTGGATTCTACTGCAGAGATCAAAGTCTTCTTTTAGTTATCAATCCTTTTTCATTATTCTTTTGTTGTTTTGAGTTTGTATGAGTCTTTCGTTGTTTTGAGTCTTGGTGTTTTGCCTTTTATCCTAAAAAGTATGTTTGAATCAGGTTTGGTCTTGGTTATCTCTATGTAATTCTTGCTTTTTGGGTCTTGTATCAAAAATAATAAAAAATTATTATTACATATATTAAAAATCAATAAAAAAGATTTTGTTTAGAAAAATTCAAAAATGAACCAAAAAGATATTTGTTTTGTAAAAAAATGGTCATGTACCTGAACTACGTAATGATCTGATTCATGCAGCGATATGATACGTAGGCAACCCACAAAAGGTTCGATCAAATAGTTTTTAAATGACTCTAAAGTGAGGGATCAAAACAAGGCGAGTGAATAAAAAAAATGGAAAAATAGAGTAGGAAATAACAGTGTCAATAATAGATGATAAGCCGGAATGAAACATAAAGCCTTCCAAAAGCATATTAGAGGTGGTGATATTTTAGGAACATAGCATATCTACGTGTGATTCTTATCTGTAAAATGGTTAACCTCAGCACATTTGTTGCCTCTTATCTAGTATGCTTAGGGTGGTTTGTTTGTGGTGAAACTGGCAACACATTATTACTTTACAAGATCTAAGGGAGCGGTGGTAATGGATAATAGTAACGAAATCGAGTTGGTCAGTGACAATCCGTAGGGTCAGTCACTCGAGCAAGAGTTAGAGAAAATAAGAAAATTGAGACAGGAACTGTCAGATATATATCAAGCTTGGGTTTTCGATCGACCTCCACCCTAGGGTCCTTCAGAGGGACTACTCAACGACCTCTCCATGCAACGAGCAATACCATTCTATCACCAGGGTATGTGCCAAACTACAACCTCCATGCTACCCATAGAACCTCTAGTATACGACCTCTAGTCGCACCGATCAGAAATATCCCTCTCATCGTGTCTGGCGCACTGGTATATACAATCCCGCCGCCACCTCCGATGACGAGGCCAAATAATGAGCCACCAGCTCATACTTATAATGGCCAATACTATTCTCCAAATACGGCTCTAAGGGTCTCGGGTCCATACAATCAGACTCTTATGTACGAGTCACCAGTGGAAAATGAAAAGCCTGCCACGACGGTTGAGCCAGATGAGATGGCCAGGAAAATGAAAAGTCTTGAACAAAATATAAAGAACATACATGGACTAGATGGTTACAAAAGTGTTTCATTCAGCGATCTATGCATGTTCCCTCTTATCCATTTTCCACGAGGGTTCAAGACCCAAAATTTGAGAAATATGATGAACACGGAGACCCTATCGCCCACTTGAAAAGGTACTGCAACCAGCTGAGGGGTGTAGGAGGAAAGGAAGAGCTGCTGATGGCTTACTTTGGGGAAAGTCTTGTGGGGGTAGCTTCCGAATGGTTCATTGACCAAGACATCTCTCATTGGCATGTTTGGGATGACATGTCCCAGGCTTACATCAAACAATTTCAGTACAACATTGATATTGTTCCGGATCGTAATTCCTTGTCCAATATGAAGAAAAGGCCGACTGAAAGTTTTAGGGAGTATGCCATCAAGTGGAGGGAGCAAGTGGCTAGAGTTAAGCCACCCATGGATAACCACGAGTTGATCACTATTTTTGTGGAGGCTCAAGAGCTTGATTACTTTCAGAACATGATGTCCACGATGGGTAGACCTTTTGCAGAAGCAATAAAAATAGGGGAGATGATCGAAAATGGCCTCAAGACTAGCAGAATTGTAAGTAAAGCTGCTCTCAAAGCCACTTCCTAAGCTATCCAAAATGGGTCGGGAGGTTTGGTAAATAGAAAGAAGAGAGATGAAGGGTCCATGATGGCTTCAGGATCTAGGGAAGTTCAAAGAGGGGCATCTCACCCTTATGTGCAAGTTCAGCAGGGGCGATCCAGCTACCCTCAACATTACTATCCCCCGCCAATTCCTCAATACTCTATGGCCCACCATAATATACGGTGTTCAATGCTCAATCATATTCTTGGCCTCCTAATCAACAGATATGAGCACCAGCTCCAAGGGCCCCCGAACTCAGTAGCAAAGTTTTTGGGCACCTTACAATGCTTATCCCAGGAAGGATTATGGTCAAGAGCAGAGTCCAGCAGAAAAATTCACTCCATTGGAAGAATCATACTCTAGTCTATTCCAGAAATTGAAGCAAATGGGCATGATTGGACCCATCGTTCCCCACCATATGCATCCTAATTCACATAGATTTCAAGCAAATGCTAGATGTGAATATCATTCAGGTGCCCTAGGGTATAGCACTGATATACTGTTGGACTCTAAAAAGAGCCATAGAGAGACTCATTTCTGAAAAATTTATTATAGTGACGAATGGAGAGGACCCTCCTAATGTGACAAACAACCCGTTGCTAGCACACAATGATGTTCATTTTGTGGGAATGATTGGCTGAGATCAAGAATACAAGCCGGTCGATCGAGCAAAAATGATAGTGGGTGCAATTCAAGAAGGAACAAGTCTGGAAGTAATTCCCAGCCGAGATGTGCCATTGATTGTGAAAGGCACCCAGAGCTCAAATAAGGCAACTTTATTTGTTCCAAAAATCTCGAGGTTGGAAATTCACTCCAGTGTTCCAAGCCTAAGGTTATATGTAGTTGGAGACCACCCCGTCACAAGGCAGAAGTAGGGAGGTATGAAAGGTATAATAGAGCCGATCATAATCAAACCTACCGTGCAACTCCCTGTGACCAACACAAAAACGACTCCTTAGAACTACAACAAAATTGTGATAACCTACAAAGGTAAGGAAATCATAGAGAAAGTGGGAAAACTATAGGTTTGACTCGATCGGGGAGATGTTACTCTCCAGAAGAGTTGAGAAAGGCCAAGCAAATCAGAGAAGGCCAATTGCCAATAAAGAAAATAGTCACTGAAGCATAGGCGGAAGAGTTTTTTTTTTTTT